>JAUOBV010221908.1:0-11733 GCA_032360425.1 Rubia occidens
TCTTTTCTAACTCCTTTGTTTTGTAGATTATCTAGACCTAATGGATGGTATGTCCTTATGAGCATCTAGATGCTATTTTGTGAGCCTCGGTGTAGATCGCTCGTAAACACTTTGGAGTTGATTAATGAAGGTCATTCACAAGAATGGTAGAATATAGTTGAAATCCATTGGCAAAAATGGTAGTTGACCGAAGGACGCATGCTTCATTGTGGTAGTAGATGTAATAATAAAAATAGAAAAGAGTTGAAACCTGGAAGAGTTGGAAGACACGCACGTCCATGTCCTTCTACATGGCCCATGCCAGACAAGGTGGCAGTTTGGCTAAATAATTGTGCAGGCCATGTCCTTTTGCACAGCTAATGCCAGCCAAGGGGCACGTGGACCGCACTACGCATTTTCCCTAACTATAAGGGCAATGTTGATAGGATAGAAGTGGGCACCTTTGTGTGACAAACATTGGGAAGTGTTGAATATTAATCACACTATGTGACATAAACACTGGATAGGTTTATAGTTCTTGTATGTGATAGAATCTAGGATCAAAGTTATCTACCGGTCATGTTACGCAAATGTACCCTAGGCTTAGTTTAATATAGTTTGTTCTCTTGCTTTGCATGCTTAGTAGTTTTTAGGCAACCTTCATTCCCCCTTCCCAAACAATTTTTTTGGCACTAGCTATTCCCAAGACACAATCAGAGTGACGCTCGAGTGTGTCTTACGTAATTAACTATAAAATTATAGCATCTCAGTGAACGACCCCAGACTTGCCACTACCTACTCTTTCGTAGTTTGTAGTGAGTATAGGAGCAACATTATAAATTCCATCTTTGTGAAGCACTCCGCGAGTTAATTGATCTCCCATGAAAAGGTAGTCATTAGCAACACCGCGGGGTGCGGATTAAATTTTGGCAGCATTATTTGGGATGCTAGTTTAAAGATTTAATATTAACTTGCATTTCTAGTTGGTAAAGTAGATAGTATTATTTTATTTGGTAGCTTTATTTGGTTATATCGTTGATATTTTTTATAGTTATTCATGTTACTTGTAATCTGTTTGGTAGTGTTTTCTTTTGGTACTAGTAGTGTCTAGTTTCTTGTTTATGGTATATACCCGTACCATGAACTTAGAAACTTTACACTGTCTACCAAAAAATACAGGTGGTCGGAGAAGAAGAAGGCGGAGAACAAGAGGAGAGATTCCAGGAGGGCCAACCTTTTTTTTAAAGAAGAGATTGTTGAGATGGCAGACGACAACTGGACGCTTAGGGAGTTAATGTCTTGAAATTTTAGAGAATACCCCTTTGCATAGTCTTACCGCCTTTGCCACCTAATGTCACTTGTGAGTTTAAGAGCGGCATAATCCAATGCTTGCCCACTTTCCATGGAATGGCCAGAGAGGATCCAAAAAAACACCTATCAGAGTTTCATTTGGTTTTCACCAATATGAAACCATCGGAGGTGTCGGAGAAGGACTAAAATCTGAGGTCATTTACTTTTCGTTGCAAGACGCACTAAGGATTGGCTGAATTGCCTTCTACTGGGCTACATCACATCCTGGATGGATATGTAGTGCAGATTTCTTGAGAAATACTTCCCAACTTTGAAGTCTGCGTGTTTGAAGAAGCAACTCTCCAATATTTTGCAACTTCCACACGTGTCCTTGTATAAGTACTGGGAGAGGTTCAAGCGGCTATTGGTCAGTTATCCTTATCATCCATTAAAGGAAAACAACTTTGTCTATTAATTCTTTGAAGGCTTACACGATGCAAACATGGGCATGGTGAATGCAGCATGTAATGGTTCCAAAGAAAATAAAATCCCCGAAGATGCGATGGCATTGTTTAAGGAGATGGCTATTGGTACAGGGAAATTTAGGACATGATCCCGTGTGAAGGTTTTAGAGGATCCCGCTCATTCTCCCAAGCTTGAAGAGCAAGTCTAAGTGCTTGCTTCCATGATAAAAGAGTTTATTAAAGGGAGGACTCTGTAAGTGAAGGTGTGTGGTATTTGGAGCCTAGATCACCCGACCGGCACATGCGTGTAAGATTTCAATGGTGGGTAATTTTGAGGAGGAGAAGGCCTTAGATTTCAATGGTGGGAATAGGTTTTTTTCTAAAGGGCAACAACAAAGGTTCCGAGGGAACAAAGATGGAGATAGACAAGACCCTAATGCAAACTCTTTGAATCCCAGTTATCGTGACCACCAACTTTTTGTGGTGTGAGGATAACCAAGGGTACAATCGAGAAGGAGCACCTCAACCCTACTCAAGGGAAGAAGGGTCTTCCAACTCCAATGCTCCATGTAAAAGTCAAATTGGGAGGAGATTCTTAGGTCAATTTCATAATTGACAATGAAGAGTGATGTGATCGTGGAGCGAAAAGGAAAGGAGATTGAGGAACTAGAGACAAGAGCCTTTTCAAGTATCAAAAACCTCAAAGTGCAAGTCAGCCAACTACCCACTTCGGTGAGCCAGCTTGAAGCAAGAGATTCCAGAAAGCTAAATCCACCCAATGTGAGTTCCTTAAAATTGATAAATGAGAAGGAGGTAAGCGAAGCCAAGAAAGGTAGTGCAGGAGAATGGAAAATGTGTGGAAAGAAACAAGACCAATCTTGAAGAAGAATATATGGTAGTTAAGGAGGAGCCCTCAAAGAAGCTCCTTACCACCGAGGTAAGGGTCAACCCTCCACCGCCATTCCCTAGTGCTCTACGGGGAAGGCCAAAGGTGGCTTCCAACAAATCTCAAATCGTAAAGTCTTTGAAAAGGTTGAGGTTAGCATTCCAATTCTTGATTTCATTGGAAAAATTCCCTCATATGCTAAAGTTTTGAAAATATGTTTGCACTAAAATAAGGAACAAGCCAACTAGAAAAATAGGTCAATTGAAAATAGGGGGAGTAACAACTTTAAATCACTAGAATATTCCTAAGAAGTGTGACGACCCTGGAATGTATTCAATCCTCATTTCTCTAGGTGGTAAATTAGTGAAAAATGTTATGATTGACTTAGGTGTTTCTATCAATGTTATCCCATTTAGCCTATATGAAAATCTTGACATAGGTGAACTTAAAGATACTAGAGTGATTGTCCAACTAGCCGACCAGTCCCAAGCAAGCCTTAGGGGTATAGTTAGGGATGTTATGGTTAAGGAGGGTAATCTAGTGTTCCCAGCAAACATCTATGTCCTTTATATGGTGCACGATGGAGGTGCACCCCCAATTTTATTGGGACGACCATTATTGAAAACATCAAGGGCCAAAATAAAAGTTTATTTGGGAACACTAACCCTAGAGAATGACGTTGAGAAGGTTGGCTTTGAAATTTGGAATTTTAAGCATGAATGACCTACTTCTTCTCTTGCATGCAGTGGCATAAAATTATGTGATAAAATTGTTCAATGTGATGATTCTTGAATGGTTGATGTTGATGAGTGCCCAGACTGTGATACTGATGAGAGAAAGATTGCTTTGAGCTTTAATTTTGGAAATGATGTTAATGACACCTATGACATGTATGAGTTTAGTGATGACCTTTGTATTATGGATTACTTTTCTATGCTCACTAACGTGCAGTGGTTGGCATAGAGTGGCGAGGATTTAAAATCTCCTAGTTTACCTCCTAAACCCGAGGAAACTGTTAAGGGATCAACATTAGCTAAAGAAGGACATAAACTCTGTATTGTGGGAAAGGAGCACAAAGGTAAGGGTCACTTTGTGAAGGCCTCTCCACAAAGATGTCACCATGGGTGGAGTTGCGGATGGCAACTCTGAAGACCCAAGCGAAGGTTTGTTTTAGTTAGAAGGCATGAAGAATAAGTGGTTAGGATGACAATAAATATTTAGTTTTTTAATAATTTTTGGTAGTTTATTTTTTGTATGTTTGTGTATATGTATCAAAGGATTTTGTGTGGAATTATGGTCGATTATTAAGCCTAACACCGAGTCTTGTGCTTGTAATTAGGGGAAATAAAATTTGGATTAAAAAAGTGTAAGAAAAATGAAGGTTTTGGGGAGGACGGGTCGTGTAAGGTACACAGCCCATGTAATATGAACTGGCACAAGGCCTTCATATGGCATTTCTGTGCCATGCCTCATGCCAGTCAAGAAAGACTGCAACAAGGTAAATTGTAGAATTTTTGTAAAAAATTTACAGGCACTTTTGCCTCATTAATTCCGAAGATTTCTTCTCCCCCAAGTTAGTTAGTTCATTGGTACTACACCAAGCATTAACACCTTCTTTGATAATGAATTCATTGAAGCTTTTACTCCAAAAATTTCTATTTTTGCCTAAACCGTTACTACCACTTTTTTGTCTCTCTCCCCAGTTTTGGAAGATCGTTGATTCTCTCTGAATTCAGAGTACCTCCTCTAACCCATACATATCACTTAACCCACTCTAACTACTTCAAAAACATCCACCCTCACTTAAAAATTTGAGGGATTCACAAATTGGGCACTTTCTCTCAAGGGAGAGCACTCTTTGCTTCTTCTTGTGTTATTTTCATCCCCTAGCCTCCAATTTTGAGTAACTCTTGGAACTTTGTATTTACTTTGTTTTTTGGGCATGATTGTGTTGTATGTGGGAAGTATGAACTTCAAAAAATTGGTGTTTTTATGGGAGCATGTGGGTTATCTGCGTGATTTTGTATTGAACTAAGTGTGGGGGAAGTTCATGATCCTTGTGTTTTAGATGACCTGATTTTTCCATGTATTTTAGGAAGAATGGTTCTTGTTAAATAAATCTTTGATGCCTACGCTTGTGTATTCTTTCCATTTCCTTTTTTCTCTTGTGGTAGAATGGGTCCTAAAAAGAGCAGGTCGGAGAAAGGAACAACCTCCCGATGTGATAAAGGGAAAGGTTCGGCTAAAGTTGGGAGACAAGAGCCAAAAACTCCCGTGCCTCTTAATCCCGCCATCATTATTGATTAGTTCATGGGATTAACCAACATTACTAGGATTGCAGCCCGAAAGTGAAAGTATCTCAATAGGCCTGAGATAACCATCTTGGAGACCAAGCTCACGTGCAAGGAGACTTTGGTAGGATATACATTAGGTAGACTTTGGGATTCTTGGAAACATGGATAAAAAATTGAACAATGATAGGAGTAGGACCATTACATTCCACTTGGATGGCATAGAGTACTCAATTACCCATATGGAAGTCACTCAAACATTTGGGTGAAAGTACGGGAATGAAGTTCCAAAAACTCACAAACAAGGACTTATGTTCTCGTTGAGGAGCTTTTGGCAGAACTTGGAAGGCATGGATAGGAACCATTTGGGCAAGAGTACCACAATAGTCCACCTGGCCTTGTGGTGTTATCCATGGCTTTGCCACAGAGAGATTTCGCAATGCCTCAACAGAGACGTACAAATCCATTGTGTGATGACTCCATAAGGGAATTTCTACCCCAATTTGATGGAGAATTTTGTGGAAGAATGCATAGCCACAAGGAAAAAGAATTCTGGAAAGTTAAACAAGGGAGGCATGGTCGGGCTTTTGACTCAATACTTAGGACACTTTTCACATTCTCGCTTTGCTTCAGAAAACTTGGGCTGGTCGGGAACGAGGTACACCATGGATAAGTTAGCAAGGACCTCAATGATCACTACCACCACCTCGGAGAATCGCTTTATTTAGCTATACGGTTGTGCCTCATTTTGAAACTTTGTGGTATTTTCCCAACCTGAGCGCACGACAATCAACCACGACACTACCTTGGAGGATCTCTTCCCATCTCCTGATCTGAGGTTTGAGAAGGCCTTCTACAACTCCCTATTGGTCCCGGATGTGGACATTAAAGAGGAAAATGGCGAGATCCCACCCAGAGTGCAACCTACCCAAACCAACATACCAGTGGATTTCTTTGACCAATTTTTCACATTTTGGGAACAACTCATGTGTTCAATCAAAATAGTCCAAGAGGTTGGTCACGTGGTGTGAAGGATGAGTTTGCAAAAGGAAGATTTTGGGGCTAGGCTAGACACTGTGTGTGACACCATGAGAGCTTGGGAAGCTAGGTTGGATTAAAGAAGGAGTTTTCCATTGTTGATAGGAGAGCTGATGTGTGAGAGGAGGGTGTATATTAATTGATTGAGAGGATGAATGCTTCAAAGCTTGAAGGCTTTTGTGACCTATTTCCTTATGAGAGGCAAGAAGAGAGGAGAAGAAGCCACGAGGCAAGGCACGTGAGAACGGTCCCTTCGGGATCCCAATAGTAAGTACTTACTACCACCCCTACTGCATTTTTTATTTCTACTTTGTACTATTCAGTGGGAACAATGCAAGGTTTAAGTGTAGGGGGAGCGAGTAGTTAGGCATTTTTGAGTTTTAACAAGATTCCTTTGTGTTTATGTGTTTGTTAGTTGTTGTTTTTTGCTTATTATTATTGTAGTATGAAACCCATCCTTTGGGCCATTTATGCTACACAAAAAATTGAAATTTCAAAAAAAATATATATATATATATATATATATATATATACCTGGCTAAGTCAAAAACTCGAAAGGGCGACTTAGGCAACAATGGAAAAGGCCGGGATAGGTTGAAAGACCAAATTTAGAGAAATTGAAGAAGAAGAAAAAAAACCTATGGTTCTCTTTGATAGTCTTTTGGTGGTTCTTTTGGTAGAGTGACGTAGCTTCACACACTCATTTTGGTGAACTGCACCTTTGATTTGGTATGAAGGTATGTAGGTTATTTTAGTTTCTTTGAGGAGTGAGAATTGTGAGATTCTTGCATCTTTTGGGGAACTAGGGTAGTCTACAGATAATGTTGAATGTTTTGGGTAACTCTTTACATGCTATGTTCTGCTTGGATCTTTGCTCGTTCTTGTTTATTCAAGGACGAGTAAAGGTTTAAGTACGGGGGAATTGATGTGCACCTAGAAGCATGTGTTTCGTAATGCATTTAGAATATTTTTTTAGTAGCTTTTGTATGGTTGATTACTAGGTTTACTTGATTTTTCATCATAAGGGATATAGATAGCCTTTGTTGGTTTTCTTGTCTATATCCTTCGTTCTGTAGATTATTTAGACCTAATGGATGATATGTCCTTACAAACATCTAGATCCTATTTTGTGAGCTTCATTGTAGATCGCTCGTAAGCACTTCGGAGTATATTAATGAAGGTCATTCACAAAAATGGTAGAATATATTTGAAGGCCATTTTCCAGGATGGTAGTAGACCAAAGTCCATACGCATAAGCGTGGTAGTATATATAATGCGCAAAAGAGAAGGAGTTGAAGCCCAAAAGAGTTAGAAAATTGGAAAGTCTGTTTCCTTCTGCACGGCCCGTGCCAGCCAAGGTGGTAGTGTGGCTAAGTAATGACACGGGCCGTGTACTTTTGCACGACCCATGCCAACCAAGAGGCATGTACGCCTCGAAGGTCAAGACTCAAAGACCTAGTCCACACCTTGTAAGAATTTGCACAAGCATTTCTGCTCAGATGGCCAAAAGGTCTTTCCAGCTGGCGGCTCACAAGAATTTTCATGGCCACGACACTCAGCTAGAGACCCTGCCTAGCCGACAGCTCGTGCGCTAGTGCACAAGCCGTGCCAGCGCAACAGCCTAGGGTTTCTCTTGTTTTAGGACTCTTTATACCCATTTTCTATCTACTATATAAGGACCTTTAGTCTACTAGGGTTAAAGATATTTCATTATTATTCTCCTAGTTTCTAAGAGTAGGTAGAGAGAGAAAGGGAAAAACCCTTGTCTCTTCATTTAGTATTTCCCAGTTGTGCCCAAGGTCATTGAATCTAATGGTGAAATTGGGTTCAATGCTTAGGGAATAGTTAATTTACTTGGGGATCTAATTTGTGTTCATGATTTGGTAGAGACTTTGTGAGATTCTAGGTCTCCATATCCTTTTATATTTATGAATATCATGCTTGATTTAATCTCTACGTTCTTGTGAAATGCATATTATATATCCTATGATACACAATTGTTATATGTTTCATGTGTTGTGTTAAGCTCGTTTTCCCATTGGGAGTGTCTGGTTAGGATATGTGGGATCGTGAGTCCTCGACTATGTGAGTGTATGGGCATAAGTTGTGTGCACTAAATCCACACAAGTGTATACCTACTTTTGACTGGAAAATTGTACTCAGATGGACAAAGTATGATAGTTTGTAGCAATAAGGGTTGTAGGGTAGCGATACTTGTCATTTCAACCCTATAGTTATCATGAGATGCCGATATCTTTACCTCTGTAGGCCTAGGGAGAAGCGTTCATAGTGGAGTGCCTGGGATGGGACGTATTTCTTTATGGGGAAAGATGAAAGCTTCTTGGTTGGACCAACGACGCACTTTCCCTAATTACGGAGGTTGTATTGATAGGATAGACGTGGGCACCTTTGTGTGACAGACATAAGGAAATGTTGACTATCAACCACAATATGTGACATAAACTATGGGATACATTTATAGCTCTTGTATGTGATAGGATCAAAGTCATCTACTGACTATGTTATGCAAATATCCCCAGGGCTTAGTTTAATATAATTTGTTCTCTTCATTTGCATGCTTAGCAATTTTTAGATTACCCCTTCCCCCTCCCCGAAACCATGTTTCTGACACTACCTATTCCTGACAAACAATCAGAGTGACGGCCAATTATGAGTCTTGCATAGTTAACTGTTAAATTCTAACATCTGTGTGGAAAACCCCGGAATTTCCATTAGCTACTCTATCGTTGTGAAGCACTCCATAGGTTGATTGATCTCCCGTGAAAAGGTGTTTTGTTAGCGACCTCTCGGGGTGAAGATCAATATCATTTGGTAAATGAGCCAGAAAGTGAAGAGCGTGAGCCACTTTAAGGAGATGTTGATTTTCCATTCAACGTGACCCTCCTGCTTAGGTGTATCAAGATAAAAAGTCTCAAACAAAATTCCACTGTCGGGAAAGTGAGGCTGGAGTGGTAAAAATCCATTGTTGTTATCTGCCCGAACTCTAAAATTTTGGCTCCTAAATAGTCTTGAAATACGAGCCTTGAATATGGAAACAACTTTTGATTTAGCAACAAGTAGATGAACCCAAACGGCCCAAAAGTTGTCATCAATTATGGTTGGAAATTTAAAAACACCACTAGTAGAAGATGAGCAGTAAGGCCCCCAAACAACACAATGAACTAACTCAAAACGGCGGGTAGTTTGATTTGAACATAAAGAAAAACTATTCCTAAATTGTTTTTGCTCTATGATAGACAGAGAAGGGAACAATCTTTTAAAAATATAAAATGACTATCATTAACAAAAGAAACATAAGACAACACTGATGTGGGAGGATGACCAAATCGTTGATGCCAAAACCTCGTAGAAATAGATAACTTGGAGAGGGATGGTCGGTGGTTGCAGTCAGGTTCTCGGGCTGTTGTTGTTGCTATTTCTCTTATCCACGTCCTTTGGTGTACAGTTCCGGAAAACCATGGATATTAAATCAAGTGGTAATGTCATGTTCTTTGCATTCACAATGATTGGACAAACGATTCTTATGAATAGCTTGAATTTGAGAAGCAATGACACATGAAAGGTCATGCCATGCTGGAGCAGCAAATGCTGAGTCGACTTGAGAATCACGAGATTGTATGATGGTCTTGTGACACTCCTCTTGAACTGCATGGGTGTATACGCGACTAAGAGGCGGCAATGATTCTTGAGATATAATTTTCAAATGAATAGTGTTTTAACAGGCATCAAATCCAATGATAAATTGATGAACAATCTCATTCTCACGATCAGTGACACCATTCGCATCCCATTGGCAACACTGGCAGGTACAAGTTTTGCAAGCACAAGCACAAGGTGGAAGACGAGTGTTCAACTCATCCCACAATTTCTTACATCTACCATAATAAGTAGTAATTTGTTGTCCGTTCTAGCGACAGTTTGTAAAATCTAAATGAAACGACATAAGTATGGAACCATTCCCAATTGAAAAACACTGAGCGAGATCGTCCCAAATCTCCTTAGTGGTATCATGATAAGTGACGGATGACCGAAGAGATGGCTCAATGGTCTGAAGTATTCATCTAACAAGCGTTGAGTTAATAATAAACCCATTTCAATAATCTGTAGAAGTTGAATCTGGACAAGTAATAGGTCTATTTAAGAACCCCAACTTTCGTCTTCCATTAAAAGGGCTACAAATAGCTGAATTCCATTCACGATAATTATCACTTTTCAAAATCAACAAGAATATAGTAAGTGCAAGGTGATGTGAAGAAAGAAGGAAAATGGAGAGGTAGGCAGTGGATAGGAGATGTTGGCGGCGGCAAGCTTGGAGGCGGTTACAGTCGTGAGTTCAACAGTGGTGGCCTCGGTTTTAGTTTAGGCGGCAGTGAATTCGGTTGTTGCGGCAGCAACCTTATCTTGCGCGACAGAGTGCTCGATTGCCCTAGTAGAGATGCTCTTATCTTTAACATTTGGACCAGTCCTTTTGCTGGTCATACTGGCTGAATCACCATCGATCGCTGGTCAGCAGAAGCATAAGCAAACGTGATTTTATGGTTTTTAGGAATTTAACGAGTTTCAGGATTTTAGCTCTAATAACATGTAAAATATAATTGAATAAGTTTATTCATCATGAAAAGTTCATAGTTGGATGTTGTACAAGAGACTAAAGGTCGAAAGGAAAAGAATTTAAATTAAATCATTTTACCATAGGAGTTCTAATCAATGCATTAATCTAATAGGAAAAGGACAATGCAGAATATAATCAAATCTTACAGAATAATTGAAAATTATCCCAATACATCCCAATAGAAAATTAGCATAATAAAGTTTTATTTTATACCAATTAAATATTGACCGTTAGAGGGTTACTTTTTAATTGATGTAAATATTTGGGTGATTTGATGTTTGTTCTTATTTATTACAACGAGATTCCTATATCTTTGGTAAACTTTTAAAATGTATTGCAATGTATAAGTAATTATAATTTGACCCTAACACTTGTTAAGTTGAGATTTTACATAATTGGTATAACCCTTAGTCGGTCTAACAAGAAACTTTCTCAATTAACATTTTATACCCAACCTCCAATATACATTAATGGTTTAAAAAAATCACATTAATTTCACAACAAAATCACGTTGTTCCATAAAATCGGGCTAAACCCAAAGATTTGAAATGCTAAACATTCATTCTCAGTCAGGGTGGAAATCGTCTAGAATCTTTTGACAATAAATTTGGTGGAGACAACCAAATGTTCGTGACAAGATAACTCTACTTTGCAAATGTTGCAATTGATGAAGATCGTTAAATCTGACACTTGTTTTCTCCTGGATGCTAGTGAGCTTGCTCCTGCAAACAAGAAGAAGGGCCGTCAGGCGGGGTAGTTTTTCGCCCATACACGCTCTGATGCCTAAGTAAGAACCCGATGGATTCAGAGGATCCTTCTACTATCCTGGGCAAATCAGAGCAGCTGCCCCACCTTTTTTATTTTAATTTTTTTTAAACATGGTCAACGGAAGATTTTGACTATTGGCCCACCATATTTTCATCTTTATTATTCGATTTTCCCAATTTTAGTCATTGTTTAATTACATATCTTGGAAAAGATTTGTTTTGAATGTTGTCGTGTATGATTTTGTTGCTAAATTTCAAAATATGAAAACTCGACATGAACACGTTTACTCCCTCCGTCCCAGTTCAAGCTGCACACTTTTTGGTCAACTTTCTCAGACCATGTTTGACCATTAATAACTTTAATTACGGATATTAATGGTACATT
>JAUOBV010222221.1:0-11732 GCA_032360425.1 Rubia occidens
AAATTAACATACTCATCTAGCAAGATTAATATCATTCACCTAACAAGAAGTTCTAATTCCATGTTCTTGAATTTTCATGTCAAAGAGCTAAGAAATTGTACACATCTCTAACCTCCTTAACACTTAATCATACAAACATTTCATATTCTCAAACAACCCATAGAATAAATGAAGTAAGCATTCACATCAAGAACAAAATAAATGCTAAATAACAAATGCTTCAAGGAAGAACGAAATAGAGGTTCTTACTACATAAGTTTGGAAGCTTCAACCAATTCCTCCCAAGGAGTTTACTACCATAGATTACTAAAACACATAAGTAACCTACAAAAACTAAGAAAATAAAGAAGAAAAGAAGAAGAAAAATGGATATCTAGGGTTTTCGGAGGTGGATTTTCGGCCAAGAGAAGTTAGAAATGAAGATAAGGCATGAGGGGTATTTATAGTCCACAAAAAGGTGAGAAGAATAGTCAAAAGTTGTTCCGGGGGCGCTGGCCACGCGAAGACTACAGCAACCAGGTAGGCACTGGCGCGACGGCTTGAGCACCCGGGCATGGAACGCGCACGACGCTGAAGCACCCGGTCGGGCGCTGGCGCGAGCTACGTCACGCGGGCGCGCAGGATCAGGCACCGCCCGTGCATTTTTCATGTTGAAGCCAGTTTTCCCTATCGTTTGGAGCGTTCTGGTGGGCGGTTAAGTGCCTGGTCCACATGCACCCAATTTTGTTCACCCGGTCGGCGGGTGAACCATTGATCTGTTTAGAGAGTTCTTGTAGTCAATTTTATAGTGCTCGAGAAGACAAATCCAATGGTACCACTCTCAGAGGTTGGTTCTTCTCAGAATTTTCCCAGAACTTGGATCAAAATTCTGGATCACAATTCCTCCACTTCTTTGTCTTCCTTCTCCGACCATTTATCTTCTACCACTTTTTGACTCATGGCCTTCAATCGAATTCCATTATTGTGAATGGAGTTCAAAAAAAATACTCCAAAGTTATTACGAGCAATCTACAAATTAAACTCACAAAAAGGGATCTAGATGTTCGTAAGGATAAAAAATCCATTAGACTCAAACTAGGTTACAAAATAAAGGATTTAAATATGAAAATCGAAAATGGTTATCTAAACCCCTTTTGATGTAAACCTGCATAAATCTAGCAATCTTCCAACAAAATTATAACAAAAGAGATGTTAAATGCTTCGAAAAATACATGCATTTGACGTCTCATTAGGTGCCATATGGAAGAGACCCTCAAAAGTCTCAAACTCTACAAACCTGCCAGGGTAGGATTAGTATGAGGGAGTTTACGACTGTATCAGCACTCATATACGCTAGGTACACCTTATATGTCCTATCTACCATTGCCTAGGAGAACAATAGGTAGATGGGAAAATCTATTAGATTCCATTTGGGAGATGTTCCGCTGGGCATGACTTATGCTCAGTTGGCAAAAATATTCAAATAGAAGCAATAGAGGGATGTGAAGGGTTACAACGAGATGAATGCATGTTATGATTTGTATGGGTTCTGAGCTATAATCACCCACCAACACAAGGAGAAGAAAATAAGAATAGTAATATAGTGTATCCAGCACTAAGATACGTAGCTAGATTTATGACTGTGATAGTTGGTTGCCGCGGGGAAGCCAGTACTTCCACCAAGAGAGATTGTCGGATCCCATGGTATATATGTACAGGTAGTGTTATCCCAATCTCCTGTGGTAGGGATTTTTGTAACTCGCTACATCAAGCTGTCCAGAACACCATCCTGCACTGGGAAGATTATTATCGAAGGTATGGTTTCACTTGTAGTTCATTACTATGGCCTTCCGGGGAGTGATTAGATGAGGGTGAACCCACAAGCTTCCTATACACTCACTTTACCGGTCATGGATGAAGTGAAACTTATACTGGAGGAGCATGGCACTATCTTATGGCTATATAAGGGAAAGAAGTTCATGGAGTTTCCCCAACATTCGAAGACTGCTCTGGATAAGAAGTTGAAATAACAACACCTTATCATTTAGCCAGATGCTCGTTAGGAGGTGGTTTTAGGTAATCACTACCCGGGAGAGAAGGATGGCTAAGAGGAGGAGGAGGAGGATGAGGACGATCATGAGGAGGTCTTGGTGTATTCCGTACAATTTGTGCCCATTGAGTAGCAGGTTTTCCCATCATAGCCAGCATTCCCACAGATGATGCCGCCACCAGTTTTTGAACATCCCATAGAGCCACCGCCTATTTTTGGACAGGTATTTGGAGAACCACCCATTCATTAGGAGTTGTTTAGTATTCATGAGGAGGACCACCCACTCACATGTACAACATCTAGTCCCATTATAAAGATTTTACACAGTCCATCCATGGACCCCCCACCTAGCCCAAGCCCTGAGCCCTTCATGAACAGTGTATCAGGCCATTCTCAACATCAAAGTCAACCTTGGAAGCACCCAGAATATAGCTCCTTCAGGGAACATGAGTTCTCGGGCTTTCAGTTAGCCTATTCATATCCTATGTGGACTCATCGGCAGTATGGACTGGGCTGGGTGCAGTCCTTGAGGAACTCCATCTTCTGGGTTAGGAATGACGTGCATAGGCTTGGCTTGCAGTTGGATCTCCATGAGTGGGACACAGCGGACAAATTTGACAGGGTTTATGGATAACTTCTTCACTTGACGGAGGATATGGGATATCTGTGGGATAGCATTGGGGAGATCAGTAACAGGTTGCGTACATCAGGCATAAGGGAATGCTACTACCATCCCGATCCGAGTGGGTAGGGGAATGAGGCTTGATGTTGGAGGCAACATTGTGGATTTCTCGGTGATTCCAACTTTTTCCTTAGTTATATGCACTGGGGAAAATGCATTGAATAAGTGTCGGGGGATTGATGTGCACCATTATACTTGCGTTAGCCGATACATTTAAAATATTTATTATCATTTTTTTTGGTTGATTGCTAGTTTTAGTTAGGTTTGCACGACAAAGGGTTTACGACCACATTGATTTTTATGTCTAAATCCCCTATTTTGTAGACTTGATTGGAACTAATGGACACTTGGTATTCACGGGTGCCAAGATATTCCTCTTTGATCTCATCAGTAGGTTGCTCATGAGTACTTTTGCATTTTATTTTAGTGAAAGTCCATCTGCAAGGTCGGTAGTAGATATTTGAAGGCTACTCATAAGAATGGTAAAAGATATCAAAGGATTTTCACAAGAATGGTAGTATATTTAAGGCCACAAACTCACAATTGTCGTAGTAGAAGGAATTGGGGCTAAGAAAGGTAGATTCAAAGTTCAAGAAGGCCAAAGAAGAAATGGAAGGATCGTTGTTCAAGGTTGCATAAAGTTCTAGGAAAATTCCAAGAAAAATCAGAACTTAGGAGTGTCACCATTAGATTTGTCTTCTCGAGCCCTATAAAATTTACTACAATAACTCCCAAATTGACCAACGGTTCACCCGTAGCTAAGCGAAGAAGTTAGCCACGAGAACCAGCCATGGAAGGCGAGGACCGCACAAGCTTGGTGCAGATTAAAAGCTAGCACGACCTTCACCAATCAGCACCGACCATTTTAGGGGGGGCCATAGCACAGCCCATATCACCATTAATGAGCGGTGCCAAAATCTGGCACAAGGGTTCCCTCTTTTCACTCCAAATTTGGCTAAGTATAGCGGAAGGATATTTCATTTTACACATACTACGCCCTTTCAAGTCACAAATACCAATACCTATCCACCGGTGTGAAGAATGGCGTAGGGAACACCAAGTTACTAAGCAACACAAGGTTCCAGCAGATAGGGCACGGGAAATGATGCATGGTACGGATCAAAAATAAGAAAATGAAAAACCAGGATGGAAGCCTGCGCTGGGTGATGCGGGGCACACTTAGCATGAGCGGCATGACCCGTACTAAAACCACCACCCCATGCTAAAACGTCCAGCTCAGCCCATGCTAGGAACAACACCCCACACCGGCACGAGCCCTGGCATCTGCTAGGAATTTTGGCAACTTTTTGGGCCTATTTTTAGGCCCAATTCCATACTGCTATACATATGGACCTTTGTCTACTAGGGGTTAAGTTTATGCTCATTTTTAGATCTTAGTAGGTTGCTAGAGTGAGAAAACACACTCACTTCACTCTAGTTTCTTTTCTTTTCATCTTTTCATCTTTTTTTGCTCAAAAAGTGTGGAATCCAATAAAGTACTTGGGTTGAATGCTTTGGGAGTAGGGATCTAGCTTGGGGATTATATTTTTATTCATGTGTTGATGTTTAATTTTTGAGATTTCTACATTTACCTTTTCCTATGTGTTTTGTGATTATTATGTTTGCTTGTTCTTTATATTCTTATGAATTGCATGATTGTCACACTTTGTTGGCACACAACCGAGTCTATTTTCATGTTAATGCATCATTGCTACTCCCCGGTTAAGGAAATCTATATTTTCTTAGGGTGCGGTATTTTGGAACTGGGCGTGTGCACGAAAGTTACTGTTGTTAATCATCACGATCGATCATACATCTAGTTGGCCGACCAAAAAGGTCTGAAGGGTTATCGATGGGGATAGAGTTGGTAGAAAACTAGGATTATTTTTTTGATCCTAGAATCCATCGATAAGACGGCTACTTACTTTTACTTTGTAGA
Source organism: Rubia occidens (assembly GCA_032360425.1). Taxonomy (NCBI): domain Eukaryota; kingdom Viridiplantae; phylum Streptophyta; class Magnoliopsida; order Gentianales; family Rubiaceae; genus Rubia; species Rubia occidens. The sequence continues at coordinate 4,651 of JAUOBV010222221.1, forward strand.
CCTAGGGGTAGTTCATTCGTGGGGTTTTTCCCGGGACCTAATGGCACCGGGGAGAATCAAACTTCTGCAATATGCCATTGTTGTTATTGCACTCCCCTAGTTGCAGAGGCAAGACTGATGGAAGATTATATACGTGCACCTTTATTTGACATATAGGGGAAATTTTTCACCATTGTCTGCACCACGTGACACAAATAATAGAATAGGGTTAAGCTCTTGTAGTTTATGAAATCAATGATCAAAATAACATCAACCATGTTATACAAACATCCCCGAGTGCTTGTTTATATTGTTTATTCCATTGATTGCATACTAGTAGTTGATAGTTAACCTCCCCCCCAATGATTATTTTCACAACACTGTTTATTCCTAACACGTGGTCAAATTGATGACCCAGACTAGGTTATGTTTAGTAGATTACTAGATTCCTGACATCTTTGTGGATGACCCCGGTACTTTCCACTCTATACCATTCTTGGTAGAATAGTAGTTGGAATGAGAGAAACATATAAACCTCTTATCTTTGATCATGTTCCCCTCTCGGCTTAGTAGATCTCCCGTGGATCATTAATTTAGCAACAGCGGGAGGGGATTGGTCACAAACATGTCACATATGACACTATGCTGCATCATATAATATACATAACATGCAAATTACAAGAATAATAACTACAAGTCAAACATGAATATTCATAAACATAAAAGATAAGAAGATGTATAATCTTATAAAATCATCACCTAGCTATGAATACAAATAAAATCCCCAAGTAATTACACTACTCCATGGAAATTGAACCTAATACAATCATTGGATTCCTTTCCATAGTTATAAACTAGAAAATAGTAAATGAGAAGAGAAAAGTTATTCTCTTTCTCTCTTTACATGCTCTTAGCTCTAGTAAATAGAAATGAAATTAAAAATTCTTAAACCCCAGTAGACTAGTGCCTCTTCATATATTAGGTTGAATTGTGCATTATAGAAGCTAAAAAATGAAGAGAAACCCTAACAACCACGTCTAGACAATCTGTTCAATAGCATACGACCTGCACCGTATGACTTATGAAAAAGTACACGGTCCACGGACTAGCAGCTTTCCTCAGCCAAAATTATCACACGCCCCACATAAAGTGACACAGTCTACATGCTGGGGGAATGTTCTTGGCAGTCTGGGCAGCGTAGCTCATGTAGAATCTCACGGGCCGCCATCTGGGGTCATCATCCTCGGTTTCTAATGGTGTGGCCACGTAATAGGGTGCAGGCCTCGGACTGGAGATCTGGGTTTTTACCATATGGAGGTGTGGGTCATTGGCACGAACGTTTAAATGTACACAACTCGTATTCCTTCCGAACTTCGACTCTCTTTCTTCAGCGGATCCTATTTACTACCACAATTAAGCTCATGGTCTTCAGTCTATGATAATTCTTGGGAATGGCCTTCAAATATCTTCTACCTTTCTTGCGAATGACCTTCACTAAGCTACTCCAAAGTTTTTATGGGCAATCTACAAATAAGATAACTAAATGGAATCTAGATGCTCGTAAGGACATAGTATCCGTCATATCTAAATTATTCACAAAATAAGAGATTCAGATAAGAAAACCAACAATGGCCATCTAAACACCATATAAGTGAAACCCACTTATAATTAGCAATCTCCCATACAAAAGCTACTAAAAGATATTCTAAATGCATTAGGAAACACATGCTTCTAGCATCTCATCACCAAAAAAGTACAACATCTCAATTGAGGCGGAAGAAGAACCAGTGACCATAATACTCTGTATTAGACCACGAACAACAAAAGTGGAGCACCTCACCTAGCACGATCACATGGTGAAGAAGCCTATAAATGAAGATGTAGAATGCCAGAACATGGTAAGTGATTTCAAAAAATATAATACAATAAAAGAAAACAAACCATAACTTGGGCATCGGAGCTTGCTCCTAGGGAACACCCCCGTGATATCTTTTGCAGATTCTAGGAAAGGAAAGGTTTACAGTATTGATCACAAGATTTAGGTTGATGCGGAAGGGCTCTTGCATAAGTTATGTTGTTGGTTATACCAACAATTGGCCGACGTCTATCCTAGTCCTGATTTTTTCCTTTATGTCCAATCGATTGCTGATGTAAGCTGTGGCATGTACTAATTGTTTAAGCGATGTCTTGGCAGGTATATAGCCGATGTTGCATATACTGAATCACTTTCATTCACTCCTATTGTTAATAATTGTTTATATTCTAATGAAGTGAAAATTTATTCATGAGAAGGGTCTAAGTGTAAATAATAGTTCCATTACGGGAAAAAATAAGTTACACCATGACTTACGGAGGATATTCACTAGCAATGACAATTGTCATGAAGGAAAATTTTGAGACTCTAGTATGGTATGAGGTTGATCTTGGAATGTCCTAGTAGGAAGAAAGGAATACAACCGAATATCCCAAACGGGGGAAGGTTCCTTGATTTGATAAGGGTCTTAAGGGACACAAAGAATACGGGAAAAGGCATGAAAAGTTTCATACCAAACAGTAGGAGAAGGTGGCAGCAAAGAAAATTGTAAGCTTTACAACTCAACGTATTTTTTTAGCAAAAATTCATTCATTAATGAAACTCAAAAAAATTAATTAACAACTGGTAAGTTGTAAGAAGAATTTTTTAAAAAAATTGAGACATAGGAAACTTCTTGGGGAGGGAAAAAGGATATCTTGGGAATTACAAATGGAAAGGAAGAGCAACTGAGTCGATTGCATGACATCGGTACAGTCGCTACTCAAAGAGATGTGTTTAAAAAATATATAGCGCCAAAGGTTGACAAGACGACAACAAATCAACAAAAAGATATCTCTACTTTCAACTTCAAATTTAGTCAAGTACTAGCATATTTCTCACACGATTTAGCTGGTAAGACAATGAAAATCGAGTTGGACAAAATCCTTGCAAGTGATAAACCAAAAAACCTTACACACCCTTTCGAAGGTGATAGTGGACAATTTTAATTTATTTAACTTTGGTATCAACCGTTGCATTCGACTGCTGAAGAAATTTAGTTAAAGTCAACATACGCAGCATGCAAGTAAGAACTTATTTCACCAATTAATTTCAATTGAATAATACATGTAAGGTAAACTGGTATTAATGCAATGTGTTGTCTTGTATAGGATAATTTATTGTGAAAATTTCTTGCCAAACGTGTTGATGTCGTGGCGGAAGGTAAGGTGTACACCTCTTTATGCTTACATCATCATAAGCCAGTTGCAAAGGAGAACATGGTGGGTGTTATTGGAAAGAGACTTGTAGATGGTGTTTTTCTTCCACTACCATATTTTGCGGAAAATAGGGCGAGTGAGGAGGTAAGGTTGTTTTTGGAATGGCACCTATGTTTTCTTGATGTCTTGGAGAAGACATCTACTTCCATGGTAAATAAACATTAACCGTATCCTGTTTGTATGGAGTTATAAATATATGTTAGATAAATTATGTGTGTACATAAGATGTATATTATGATGAAAATAAGTGACCTGGCACAATCAAACAATACATAGGGATCAATAATTTTCGTACACAATTATTGTGGACAATGTATGAATTTTAGATTACAATGTTCATCAATCCTTCGGGTGAACGATTTTAACGACTTGTTTCAATTTAACAATGTTTGCACACCCGGGTGGATATGATTTCTTTGACCTAAAATATTTCTACATCAAAACGTTTCAAATGAAGAGCATTTTCCTTATTTGAGCGCTCGGTTGAAGCTTTATTACTAGTTGATGTACACCAAACTATGATATGAAAAGTGAGTGAAATATCCTTGGTGCTTTTATTTATATATGTATTCAAAATTATAAAATGATAATTATTAACCGCAATGAATTTATTTTTTTTGCAAACATTGGATGGTGGTTTTGATAATTGTTTCATCAAATACGGTCTTCTAGAATGATGCATTAAATCAAGAGGCCCGAAAATAATAGTAAATTTCAATGACATGGTGTTGTCGAATCCACTAATAAGACAGTGCAAACAAGTCTATTGGAAATACCATAAGGTAGTATTTTACATACCATTACATTATATCAATATATAAGTTATTTTCCTAAGGCATACTTGACTAAATTTGTTTCCCATTCACAAACAACATAAAAAAACAAGGGCTAAGTGGGAATGCATTTAATTTTGCATGTATTTCACGAAGAATTGAGTCTCGCATGTTAAAGAGAATGAATATGAGCTAAAAAAAGGTGCGTACAAGTGTTACAAAATTGGATCTACAACAATTCCAACTTCATATTCAATGTTCATAATGATTATCACGTTATTTCATATTATAGTACAGTGGCGAGACTAAATCCCTTTACTCCATCAAACTTATGGAAGAAACTCGTGAAAGTTGGGGTCTTTGTATGATGATAAAGTATTTGCAACATTTCCTTAATCCTCTATCGTATGAAAACCAACATTTAGTTGACATCATTTGTATACATCATTCACCAACATGCCCATTGATAATTCTCTAGGCATTTTATTTGAACCCTTGATATAGATATAGTACTAGATATAGACTATCAATGGTATACTTAATTTTTTGAGAATTTTTTAATCAAATATGTGTGTTAAATGTTTTGTTGGGCATATATATGTGTAATGGTATTCTATTCATTGTGATTGAAATAAGAGTAACGCTTCAAGCCGGGTCTCTGTTCCATTAATGCAAACGATTAAATTGCGTAATCATATTGACATTGGTTACACTTTGATCCCATATTGGTCCAAGAAAAATCGTACAACCATCTTTGATAAAATTGTCGTATAAACATGAAGAACTGACATCACATCCTATCAGCTTCAATATCCATATGTAAACATTGTAACTGCAATTAATCTATTCAGCGTCACACATGCTATTCGTGGCTGCTAAAGAGATTTTTTTTAATAATATGTGCATATCTTGTACCTTAGATAGAATCATTTTTCCATTGTGATTCTATACATGATACCTATATATATTTTACACATGTATCATCAGTAAAATTAACCGTTCATGTTAAGCTTCAAGTCCTGAAATCCTAAAATTTCCAAATTCAAAATTTGACCCTTCCGCCGCAACTACATGCGCCAATGCTGACACCTCGTTTCCCCTTCACGCGCCACCGTAGTTGATCATTACCATTGTCAGAGAGAAATTCCGAGCTGCCATTGTCTTCTTCTTACTTCCCTTAGGCTGGATCTTTATAACCAAGTTGAAACTGAAGACGTTAATCATAATGTTTCCGTCGTTGGTGATGCCATTTTGAACATTTGAACAGATCTACCGACCCTTGCAGCTTTGCTCACCACCGGAGAGGCTGCCGGAGTACCCCCACCGCTGCTCCAGCTTCTCGAAGGTGATGACACTGCTTAGAATCTCCACTCCGGAGTTTAGCCACTCTCATTTTAGGTTCCCAGCGAGCCCAGTTTTTTTGATCTTCCCACTGCTGATGCCACCATGTTCCAGACCGCGGTTCAGGCAGTAGTCTTCACTGCTTCTTAGGCTATCCGCCAGTTAGCCGGTGATTCCTCTCGTGTGCTTCCTCCTGCTCATCCCTACTCTGTGCATCGGCCAGATCATTTAGTTTTTACTATTTCTCCTGTGATCTTAAAGGTTTGTAGCTTTAATGAATTGAGTACCTCTTTGCTTAATGCTCTTTTTGCAAATTGTAAGCTTGGCTTTCTTGATGGCTCTATTGTTCAACCTTGACCTAGAGAACCTTTTATAATGACTAGAATAGTGTGAAATCTATGCTTATTGGTTGGATTATGGAAGCTCTTGATCCTTCCATTCATGCTGCTATTACTTATTGTGTGTCTCTAAGGAGCTTTGGGATCACCTTAAGAGGATATTTTCTATAAGGAATAGTCCGCGCACGTGAGAGTTTCATGCGGCCATTTTATGTGAGGTGTTAGAAACTTCGGGATGAATTAATTGCTTACTTGCCACCTCAGACATGTTTTTGTTCTGCTACTGCTACTACTATTAAAGAGAGTGAGAACGAGGTGGTTCATAAGTTTCTCATTGGTCTTGATGTTAGCTATCACACCCTACAATCACACCCATTACCTTCTATTGGTCACGTTCACTCGCTTGCAATTCATTAGGAGCATCACAAGACTTTTCCCAATGCCCATGAATCCACCTCAAACACCGGGTCCTTTTTCGCATGTTTAGCGGTGCCTCTACCTGCTCAAAATCCAGTCGTCACCTTGAGAAATTTCCCTACCCCAGTTGTTGATCGGAGAGCTTCCTGTGTACTCATTGCAATCGTAAGGGCCACGACATCACTACTTGTTTCGAGATTATCATTTATAATGATTGGTTTGTCAAAAACATATCTCTAGGATCAGGTCTAAGGGTTCAAAACCAATGAATCTGCGACCCTGCAGTCACGTTGTTCGCCGAAGCTGCTCCTATTGTTGCCTTTACTCTCTCGATGATCAACGACACCGCTGTTATCTCCAATACAGATCGATAGCTTTCAGTCCCATGTTTTCCAAAAAAAATGGAGTTTGGTTCTTAACATGTTCTCTAAGATGAATACTATTGACAATATGTCTAGTAAGCAAACTTTGTCTTGGATTCTTGATGTTGGAGTTTCATATCATATGACCGGTGCCCAGAATCTTCTACATAATCTTGAGCCTACTCATAATGTTGATGTTATTCTACTTGATGGATCTATCTCTACTTTCACTAAACATGGAAATATATACTTTGGAAAAATTATTGTATCCCATTTTTTGTTCATTCTAGAATTACATTGCAAGTTATTGTCTTTTCCCAAATTAACTGCTCCTTCAAAATGTCTAGTTTCTCTTGCAGAAAAGTTGTGTATATTACAGGATATCAACATGAGGACTAGAAGATCATCGCCATACCTCTCATTCTTTAACTACAACTAAGTAGATAATGGCAAATCAAATTCGTCCATGAAGAAAAGGGATTTTTTAAAAGGGTTTTCACAACTAAAGGTGAATACTTCCCTAGATATATATATATATATTTGGTTGGTTTTCTAAGTTATGAATTTAAAGACAAATTAAC
>JAUOBV010222329.1:0-11732 GCA_032360425.1 Rubia occidens
TGAATTTTTCAGTGAAATGTTGGAAAGCGCTAGTACATGTTCTAGACTAACCCACTTCATATATCCATTTTTTAAAACTATTTTTTTCATATTCTAGCTTTTAAATGTTGAAAAAAATTCTATGTATTTAGCACTTATACGATTACTGGTTGGTGAGTATTAAATGCACAAATAGCACCGGTATAAGCTACTGCATACCAGTGCTATACTTTTTTCACAATTTTTCACCGGTATTATTACCGGTGCTATCTATCAAAAACCAAACCAGTGCTGGAAAATATCGTTTCATACTCTTTTTTGCAACGACGTCGGTACCAAAAAACAGTACCGTTGATGGAATTATATATTTTTGATGTAAATTTTGCACTAGCACCGGTAGAAACCTTACCGATGATGAATAATTTCATTTATGCTCAAATTTTCACTTAGGCACCAGTCTACTGCATTGGTACTTGTACTACCGGTGCTAAAATTCCTCATAGACACCGGTGTATATGTGACTACTAGCACTGGTATCACAGCACCGGTGTTTGTGTACCTGTTTTCCACTAGATTTACTCACCACCATAATTAATTATGAGCGAGTATATATCCAATGGGTTACACTCCTAAAAATAACATAATGCAGCCTAGTTAGTTGTAAGGTCACAGTTTGAGTTACACACTTTGAACCCTCAAATATAACCACTCAACATACTAGTCGTGATTATATTTCCACCCTAAAAGTATCACCAAGCAAAGGGAGAATTGGACCACATTCAGTAAAAACTCACCACCCGTGTCATTTTAGGGAAAACTCACTAAATGGCGTTAGTGGAATTGAGAAAGCCGAAGAATTAGTTAATTTACTGAAAATAGCTTAATCAATGGATGATATTGGCCTAAATTAATGGTCTATATTTGGTGTAAAAATGGTGTTAAAATAAGGGTATCAATTGGCAGGAAAGATTTGTCTTGAAAAGGAGTTTGATCAGCATTATTGGGTTGATAAAATCTTCTACAACAATCACCAAATAAAGGAGAAAGAAGAGGCTCTGGTACCATGAATATTTGGGGATTGAGAGAATTGGAGAATTCTATTGAGGGAAGAAGATAAGAAGACATTGAGACGAGATTCACACAATTGACTAATTGAGCATATATTTAGTGCAAGACTAGGTATATAATGGACACCATTAAGAGAGACATGAGAGGTGACAACATAACCAATACCCTCCAATGGTATAGGGATACCATTAGAAGTCATAATAGAGAGAGAGAGAGAGAGAGAAAAGGGATGATGAAACAAATGATGACAAGTTAGGAGACATGTGATGAGAGGAACCTGAATCTAGGATCCATAAGGAGGATGATGTACCTGAGAAAGATGATGATAATGGAAAACATGTATAAGAATTGGTAGACATGGCATGAGGTTTCAAGGTAAGGAATTGTCGAATCTGCTCTAGCAAGTACGGATCCGCAGATAGGGCAATAACTGCACTAGTGAACTGAGGTGAACGGCGGGCCCAAGGAGCAGGTGGCCGAAAAGCTAGTGCTCGAGGTGTGGCCATCCCTGGTGGTCGGGGTGTCCAAGGATCCTGCAATCGTTGGGGAGGTCAATGTTGCCACTTACTTCTGCTCAACAATTGCGGACACCGAGCTGACCATTCCCCTTGTAGAAAGCACACTCATCTAAAGAGACCTTCCCAGTAGGTTTCCCATTCAGCAACCGCTGGGGAACAGCAAAAACAGAGGGTGTGGGAAGTATAGGAGTCTCATTGTCTATTTTGGACTTAAAACGAATCTCTTCAGCTAGTTAACTCTTTAAACACTGAATCTACAAATGGAAGAGGGCTACGATGAAGGATATATTATACATATATATATATATGAGATCATGTGAGAACCTATCTAAGGTGAGAAAAACTACTTATATGAGAATAAATCATAGCCATTGAAATAGTTTATTGAATGGTTGTGATTTAATATATATCGAGAAGATAATGTATGCGTTGTTTGTCTGGGCGACTACAAGCCCGACCAAAGACTTGATCATGATCTTACCCGCGTGCTGCTTCCATTCTACTCGCTTTGATAAATGGTTTTGCTTAAATGCAACCTTTCCTGGCTGGAAGTGCCAGAAACACTCGCCGCCACCGTTGGAGGATTCAAGTTTTGTTCCTCCATTATTATGAAAGTTGTGTACTTGTCTCCGAAATGTTTGTAGGTTTGGACTAAAATTAAAAGAACTACTCCCTTCATCCACAAAAAACTTCCTACTTTCTTTTTTGGGACATCCCACTATAAACTTCCTTATTCTAAACTTTCTACATTTAGTCATAAATATGTGGTCATTAATCTTCCTTTCATTTGATTTAGCTAGGCTCACTCTCATCACCCATTAAAAAGATGTCACATACACTTGTTCTAAAGCTTGTGCAAAAAGTAATTCGAAACTTTAAAGTGGAGGGAGTATGATTTTAGGATATTTTAGCGAAGAATCTATGTACTGTGTTTGTTTATTGAGGTCAAATTCAAAAGAGCGAACCATTTTTGTGAAGCTAAGTTTTAGGAAATTTTGTATTATTTGATCTTATGTTTGATAATTAAGTTGAGCAGCAGAGTGTTAGGGAGAAGAATGTCAAAGAACTTTATCTCTTTCAGCCCCTGCAATTTGATATTTATTCATTTTTAGAGTTCAACTAATATTGAACGTTAAACTAGGTATATATGGTAGGTTCTCCTAGTCATGCTTGTAAGTTCTTCAAGCTATATACTCGTAAGTGCTTTAACTTTAACTTGTATGTTCTCCAAGCTATGCGTGTAGGTGTTTCAAACTATACTTTTAGGTGCTTATGAATAACTTCAAGGTGCTTCAAACTATACTGGTAGGTGCTTAATTTAATATTGTATGTGCTTCAAGTTATACTTGTAGGTTATTTAAGTTAAGTTTGTTGGTGTTTCAAATAATTGTAGGTTCTTTAAAATAAGCATGTGCTTCAAGTGTAGATTGAGCTGCTTCAAGTGTAGTTGGAAGAAACTTCAAGTATTCATTAAAGGTACTTTAAATGTAAATCGAGGGTGCTCATGGTATAGTTAGAAAGTGCTTCAATTATATATCAAAGGTGCTCCGGGTTTAGTTTGAAGATGCTCCGGACATAGTATGAAGGTACTTAAAATATACATTTAAGGTGCCTTAAATAGAAGGTTCTCCTGGTATAGTTTGAAGGTGTTTCAAGTATTACTTATTGGTGATTCGAGCATAAGTTGTTGGATTTCTAAATTACGGTTGTAGGTGCTTCAATAACAACTCGAAAAGAGAGTACAAATGCAATGATCATATACCTGAAATAGAGAGAAGATGCATCTATCGAAGCGGCCGTTAAGACCATGGGGACGTGCTTGAGAGAACCAGTTGGTGCAAACAATTGTGCGGAGGTAAAATAACCTTTTCCATTTTACTGTTTTACAATTCAAATCTCGATCCTCATTGTTATGTACCAAATCTGTATGAATACTAGAAGGCTACCATTACATTGTTTTTATTGAGATTGAAAGCCAACCAAAAACATGAGCTCAGGTTGAACCGTGTAAAGAAGCTTTAAGAGTTGGCTCATTTCTCTACATAATTGTACTTAACTGAATTTTGCTTAATCAAACGTATAAAAAAAGATACAAGAAGTTAAGGACATTTTCAATGGCTGTGAGTTTTGCGTTACAGAAATTTCCGTAATTCCTCAGGTTGACAGGGGACTATGAGAACGCCCTTGTGTTTGAATTCATACTCTTCTTCTGCCCTCTTAAGAAAGTTCAAAAATGTTGTATTGTTAAAAATGAATGTAGTTTAACTGCAAATCGCCTTGGCTTCTTTGTCTTGGCTGCTAAATTTTCAAAATGCCCTTCTTTCACATTTTCTGGTATTTCTGCGTGTTCCTCGAGGCTGCGTCGATGCCTATTTGAGTTGGATAAATCTCTTCGCTCGCGCTTGGAGCAGAGGCGGATGTAGAGCCAGACAAAGGTGGCAGTTGCCACCAAAATTTTTTTTTTTTTACAATTTTTATGTACTAAAATTTTTGAAATTTTTTTTTGCCCCACCACTTTTTTAAAAATACAGTTAATACCTAAGAAATTTATAATTTGCCCCCCTCCTCTTCAAATCCTGGATCCGCCTCCGCTTATACTAATCCACTCCATCATCTGATCTGGGATCTTCAAGAGCTTTAACCATTTAATTAAAAACTCCCAATCAACACAGTCAAATGCCATGCTAATGTCAACTTTAACCACATAACTGGGCTTCATACTTTCCATATTATATTTATGCAAGAGTTATTGAGTTAGCAATATATTGTGTGATATATGCCTTCCCTTCACAAATGCACTCTGGTTATTGCTAATCAGAACATGTAGTATCTCACTGATTCTAGTATCTCACTTCTAATGCAAACCACCTTAGCAATGACTTTATAAACTACAGAACAAGAAGATATAGGTCCATACTCAGACGCATTTTGGGGATTTGCAACTTTAGGTATTAGAGTTAAAACAATCTTACTAAAGTTACTTGGGATTTTTTCTCTATTAAAAAAGCTCTGCACTGCCTTTATAAGGCTTTCCCCAGTAATCTCCCAAGTGAATTTGAAAAACTTACTGGAATAGCCATTAGCTCCTGGGCTCTTATTCCCATTGATGCTCCACAAAGCCTTCTTGGTTTCAGAACCTGTTACTGGAGCTATCAAAGTAACCTGTTGTTTCACCTATAAAGTACTTCCCATTTCCATCAATGAATTGTCTATGATATAAGTTTTTCCACTGATCCTCGAGTGCTTTTTAAAATAGTCCACCAGGTTTTTTCCAATCTCCACTTGATATGAAATTAGTTCCACTTCCACCATCATACTCACAATGTTTTTTATACTGTCTGCTCTTCATTGCTGCATAAAATAATTTGGTTGGCCTCTCACCCTCCTTGAGCCATTGAACCTTGGCCATTTGTTGTAGAAACTAGTATTATGCTTCTTCTAATTTCTTCGCTTCTTTTCTAGCCATTGCCTCTACCTTTTGTCTATCAACATTTCCTGGGCTTTCATTTAATCTTTCTGGAACATCTAGCCATATTTCTTTAGCCTTTTTAAAATTTCAGACCAATGTTAGAAAACTCTCTTCTATTGAGTTTCATTAGTGGATTTTCCAATATCTTCAGTCTTTCATATAAATCCTTCAAAGTATCCACTGATTTCAATTTCCATACATTCTTCACAATGTCTGAAAAACCTGGGGATAATTCCCACTATTAAAACACTTAAACTCTTATGATTCTTATTTTCAATCTCCTGCCGATTTAATAACATGGAAAAATGATCTACGAGTATTTCTACCTTAACTTCACAATAAGCTCTGTCCAGTATCTCCGACCAGGTCTGATTCACAATACTTTGATCAATCATGCTCTGTATTCTTTCCCCTTCAATCCTCCCGTTGCTATATGTATATAACTGCCATATTATTTTCATTTAAGCCAATTGATATTCCTCCACCACCTCCTGGAAATCGATAACTTCATTTTCCTCCACCTCCTTACCTCCAATCATGTTTATCATTTGCAAAGGAGCATTGAAATCTCGCAAAATCACCCATGGCTTGTCATTTCCGACCCCCAAACTTTTTATAAAATCCCATATTGGTTTTCTTCTGTCTACTGTATTATAACCATATATTACTGTGAGATATATAACTTGTTTCCTCCCTCTCATATTCAACTCAGTATCTATCCATTGTGCCCCTATATTTAGCAGCTTCAGCTTCATGTAATCCTCCCTCCAACATAATCATATTCTACCATATTTTGCTATACTACTATTGGTTAACATCTCCCAACCAAGACCAATGCTACTCCATTTTTTTAATTTCCAATTTAATTTTTGTTTCTAATAATCTTAGACAACCAACCCTATTCTCCATACAAAATCTATTAATTCACCTGTGTTTATCACACTTATTTAAACCTCGGATATTCCAACATACAATTTTTTCATTCATGTTTATCAGGTGGATCAGCTAACAAGTTGTAGCTAGGACATGTGTATAGCATTTCAGTACCTCAATCTATCCTCTTCACAAGATCCAGAGCTTCTTTCTCCTTTCCTTTCCATCCTTGAATTCCATCATTTACAATATGAATCTCCTCCAATCTTGGCTTGCTTCTCCTCATATACCTTTTGTTTCATAGATATGTATATCCGATTGTCCCTGGTTTTCTCCATTTCCTATTTTCTACACACTTTCTCCTGATGCCCATACTGACCACACTTCCCACATTCAACTGGCCTTCATTCATATTTCATCTCCTGACTAACTATTACTTTTATCTCATTCAAAAACTGTATCTTATCAGATAATTTATCACTTATTTTCATCTCTACTTTGACTCGGGTAAAAGGTTATATCTTTTTCTCTTTAGTCATTTTGTCCAGGAAAATTGTCTTACCTAATGGGCTCACAATTTTACTTATGCTTGTAGGTTGAAAATAAACTAGGGGCATATATGGAAGCTGAATGCAGATAGGGACTGTAACTGGTTCATCCAGTTCATAGTTTTAATCCCAAGCTTTTAGATGCACATATTTACTATCAAAGAATACAACACCAACAACAAACAGATCTTCTCTCACAATTACTTTGACATTTCACCATAAAAATCCCAGGTTTCAGTTGTCATACCTTTGCTATCTTCTTTCCCCAAATCCTGAAGAAGTAGCCCTCCATCACCTTGAATGATGGATTGCTACCCAAAACTCTACATACTATTGTATCCTCCCATTGTTTAATGTTCTCCTGAATATCCTCCACTGTTATTTCTCCCATTGATAGCACCTCCACCATAGTGGGTTCATAGTATTTTACCTCGCCATCGCCGTAAATCTCACTCCACGACCTCTGTTGTTTGGATTCTTCAATTTGCTCTTCAGCTTCATCACCCCAAGACATTTTTTGTCCTTGTTTCTCCAAATTCCCAATTGTTTAGTTTTCATCAATTTTATTGAGCTTATCCACCTTAGTGTTTGGTGTTGCAATCTATTTTTCCGTAATCATGCTTTCCTCCACCAATATACTCTTCAATCCCACTTCCTCTTTCTCATTTCCTTGTTTCCCATTTCTCCTTTAATAACCAAATTAACATCCCGGCTCTAAGATGTTGTTTTCCAGCGATTTCCTGCGATTTATTCTACCCGATCTACCCATTGAAGTGACCAATCTTGCTTAGATTGCCATATTTTTAAAAAAAAAGTACCATTGGAAAAATACATTTAAAAGTGTGTGTTCGTCCATAGTAGGAGAGAGAACCATTTTTTCTATATATTTTTATTGACCTCACTTGATTTTATCTATCTTACTCATTAATTTTACCTTCAATATTTAATTTAAATAAATTTCTCCACCAAAATAATTTGAAATTTGAAATTTAACTCAACATTTTAAATTTTAAAATTTAATTTAATTTTTTATGATTTAAATTTTAAATGTAATTTATTTTCTTAAAATTATATTATTATGAATTAAAATTAAATTATATGGAAAAAGAAGCAGATTAAAATAAAAAAGATCATATTTTTCAAAAAAATTGTTGGGACACGTGGTAGCCTATGATTGGACCACGTGTCCCATTGGGGGATAAAAAAAATGTTCAGGCCCTTAGCACGTGTGGTGCTCTTCAAATGAAACCGCACAAAGCAGTTGTTTCGTTTACCTCCTGCCCACCGGTTTCTTTCTTTAGAAACCATAAAGAAACTCCCACTGTGGGGCTTTGTTGTTTCCTTCCAATAAGAAACTACAAAAATACCCCATTGTACATGCCCTAATAATTTATTTAATTGGTAAGAAATCACTTGTTTACCATTGCCCATGGCCTAAGAGGCTTGTGTACTATGGACCCAGTATATTCATTATTTAGCCTTCTTATTTACACTCAACCCAAATGTCAAGAGTGCCGATAAAGATAGTCTAATGTTTACACCTTTCTAAGAAGTAATGAACGAGATTGTTAACATATAATTGTATAAGGATAGCTTAGTCTTTTCATTGTAGTGTGTTCTATCCTTTATGTAGTTTTCTTCTCTTCATTGTAACTTAACACTTTATCATTCAAGACAAACTTCCTTCCCAAAATCCCAATCTCTCACTTCAATTATCATGGTATTACAGCTATTTCATCCTCAGTGATTTGGTGGGTTTTTTTGAAGATGATATCACATCCACAAAAAAAAAAAATGGGGCTGTTTCTGTCAAGGTATTTCTGTTCATTCCCCTTGATTTGTAGATGAACTTGTGGTTGGGTACTCGTTTCTTTGTCAATTTGGGGCTATTTGGATGTGTTTGTTGGTTTTACTAAATTAGAGATTTGATATCAATTTGTGGGGTTTTCGAATTGTTGGTATTGTTAAATAGTTGGGTGATGTGGTTTTCTCGGTCTGGATAGATGGTTGATATTCACTGTATGATCAGTGTGCACCCGCAAGGAAGGTCTCAGAAGTGACCCTAGGGAAAGAGCTCCGACGATCAAGTCAGTTCCTTTCTTAAGAGAATTGGTATTTCAATTTTGTGGCACTTACCTGAGCCAGTGTTGCTATGTTTGTATTTATAATAGACTGCATTCATGGCCCTGCACTGCTATGGTTTCAGATCGTGGGCCACATCATGGTTGCTATAATCTAGGTTCATGGCTGACTCTTGAACCTGACCCCGCTTTTCTCTGTTCGTGGCCAAGTCTTCTTAGACATGGATTCGTCTTTATCGGTTCGTGGCTGAACCTTGGGTTGGGCCTAAAGGCCATAAGCTTCTTACTCGTTGGCTGGTATACACCGTATGACCCCCCCAACAATGAAGTCAACGAAACACAAAGCGATGAGTGTGTTTGTGAAATGTGTGCAAACTGTAGTTCTGTTTAATTTCTAAACTGTAATAATGTGTTTGTCACCACAATATCCTATATTGTTTCTGCGAAGTGTTGCGTACTTCTTGGCTATACTTGCAATTTTGTTGGGATGTGTAACTTTTGAAATTTTAAATTTGAATTGGAAAGTGTAGGGATTGTAATAGGCTTTAGCTGTTGCGATCTTGTTTCTCTAAGCCGAGATTCTCTCCTCATTATTTGCTATGTTGTTTAGTCTTTTCTCTCATGCCGTTATCTTTTCTTCCCTTATAAGTGCTTTGAATTTGTTTACTTAATTCCGTCATTCTTTGGTGTATCACACCTATTCATACATTCAGCCACATAAAAAGGTAATTTACTTTTTTCCGTAAATCTATCATTGTGTTTCCGGCTAATTTAACTCCTCTTGATTTTTCAGTGTCTTAAATTAAATCCTGTGCTTTATTGGTTTCTCAAACGTTTGAATCCTTCATCTTCATCTTCTTCTTCTCTTTTTATTGTTTATGTTCATCGTCATTCTCCGCTAAGTCATAAGTTTTTGTCTTTAATCTTGTTTCCCCTTAAACGATTTTCGTGATTGTGAATTTGTGCGATGTGTTCGGTCTATCAATTTTGTTGTTCACTTTTGGTCTGGAAGTTCTCCGATTGTCTTCTCCGGCATGTATACTGTATTTCTTTTTCTTTTTTTGACTTTAACAGACATATACTTTCTGCTTTTTTAATTCTAATTAATAGGGTTTTTGTCCAAATTCTATGAGCCATCTTTGCCCAATGTCTACCCCTAGTCTTGTTGATTCTCCCGTAGAGGATGTCTGGGTTGATGATGTTAACTTTGGGGAGGATTATGATCATCCCACCGGTTCTTCTGCCCTTAATAGCACTCTATCCGATGAATACTTGGGAAAACTTAAATACTAATTTTCCTTTCATGTCTTCGTTTGAGCTCAAGACTCCTCTTGCTTATGAAAATGTTCGCACTCCTCATGTTGGCTATATAACTTGTTATTTAGATTATCTAAAATTTGGTCTCGCTTTTCCTTTGTCCCAGCACATCATAGATTTAATTTTACATTATCAGATCGTATTATCTCAGTTTCATCCTAAGGGTATCGCGATCATTGTGGTTTTCCGCCTTGTGTGTGCACAAGCCCATATCCCTTTTTCAATTGACTTATTCTTGGCGAGAACTGTCCAAACTGTGGACGCTTTGACCACGGGAATGAAAGTGTGATAAAAGTCGAACCCTAAATTTGCGAGAAACCATGTACCACGAGCCTAGCTTTATGACGTTCAATAGTGCCATCTTGTCGATACTTCAGGCCATAAACCCACTTGGAGCCAACGATGTTGGATTCGAAGGTCGAGGCACCAAATCCCAAGTGCGCTGGCCACGAAGAGCTTCCATCTAGTCATCCATGGTAGAAACCCAAGCCGGATCTTGAAGAGCAGTGCGATAATCCGTGGGCTCAGATTGAGCAAGTAGAGCAGCAATAAGACCATGAGCAACGATATTAGAATAATCTCTGGGTTGAATAGCTCCAGTCGCCGATCGAGTGGACATCTGATGAGTGCGAGGCCGAGGTGGAGAGACCAGAAGAGCAGGCATGACCGACTAAGTGGCTGCTGGTGAAGGGGGGCTGGGAGGTGACGGGGGAACCGGGTGGTCTGGTCGGCAAACTAGGTGAGCTGGTCGATGGCGAGATAGATGAAGCAGAATGCATCGTAGCGTCCACTAGATGGTCATAATTGGGAGATGATACAGAACATGGTGCTGTAGTCGGTGAGGATGATAGTATCGATGAGCAGTAGGGCTGGCAACCGAAGTGACAAATCGAGCAGGAGGAGACGCCATAGTCGAAGAAGTAGGGATATTAGCTACTGTATCAGTGGGATCCAACAAGGTAGAGACATCCAGAGAGGATGGAGGTACTAAAGTAGAACCATCGGCATAAGGAAAGAAAGTATCGTCAAACCGAGCATGTCTGATGACATAGTTCTTTCCAGACGTAGGATCCAAATATCGATATCCCTTGTACTGGGAGTCGTACCTAAGAAAAATACACGACAAACTGCGAGGAGCGAGTTTGTGAGATGCATATGGACGAAAATAAGGGTACACACGATAACCAAATGCATGGAAGTTCATGTATATAGGAACCCCACCATTGATAACTTCATATGGTGATCGTCCGCCAAGGACAGGAGTGAGTAGCTGATTTATAGTATAAGCAGCTGCAGCAAAGGCTTGAGGAGAGTGAGAAAGAGGGACATGAGAGTGGTATAACATAGATAGACCCATCTTAGCACTGTGGCGATGCTTGCGCTAAACCCGACTGTTCTGCTCAAGAGTATACAGGCAAGAAATCTGATGGTGAATGCCCTTAGTCTGAAAGTGAGTTCGTAAACGACCATTTACAAACTCAATCCCCCCATCACTCTGAAGCACCTTAATGGTGGAAGAGAACTGGTTCTCCACAAAAAGCCTCAAAATGGTGATAAACATCCCAAAAATCATATTTGCGGCGCAGTGGGTAGAATCACGTGAGTCAGGAATGATCATCGAGAAAAATAGCATAGTAGGAGAAATCATCAGCAGATAAAATAGGAGAGGGCCTCCATAAGTCACAGTGAACTAGATCAAGTACCATAGCAGCACGTTTATCATTTGTATAAAAGGATAAACGTTTCCCTTTAGCCTTTTCACATGCATCACAAAGGGTAGGTTTCAGCAATATCGATGAGACAGATAAAGATCCAGAAGCTCGCAAACCAGAAATAACGAAATGCGGTGCATGACCAAGTTTAGCATGCCAGATTTCAA
>JAUOBV010222438.1:0-11731 GCA_032360425.1 Rubia occidens
TCAACCCATGGATGCAAAATTTGGTTACTTTTGGATGACAGTGTTAGGCCAGATATAATCATATCCCATAATCAATACATCCTGGCCAAAATTACACATCCTGCTCTAAACAAGGAATGTCGTATTTCTTGTCTATGAAAAGCATTCTCTAAGAACTAAAGCTAAACTGTGGGAATCCTTGCTAACACATAAAAATATCCCCCTTTTAGCTATTGGTGACCTTAATGTTATTGAAGATCAATCTGAATACCTTGGAAATTCTATCCTTGAACCAACTGTAATGAATGAATTCAATATCTTTAAGGCTTCTGGCCAATTCATAACCTTACCAACTTTTGGAAGCCTTTACACATGGACTGGAATGAGGCCCAAAGGTAGAGTGTGGAAAATATTAGACAGAGGTAATACAAATTCTCTCTGGCTTAATAATTTTCCTAGATCACATATAAGTGTGATTGCTAGAGAACAATCGGATCACTCCCCTTTAATCTTACCCATCAAATCTCAAAACTTTGCATCAGGTCCTAACCCTTTCAAGTTTCAAAACTGTTGGACTAGCCATCCAACATTCATACCTGTAATTTAGAAATCTCGGAAAATCAACTCTAATCTCACATGGATGGAAAACCTCATTTTAAACTAAAAAACACCAAACAAGCCTTAAAAATTCGGAACAAAAATATCATTGGCAATATCTTTGACAAGGTCAAAACCTGTGAAAATATCTTCTTAAAGAAGGAAGCTAATATTATTGCTTTTAATAAAGCTAAAGCTGAGTTAACCCTGGCTCTTTCACGGCAAGAAACATTTTGGAAACAAAAGTCCAGGATCAAATGGTTAAAAAAGTGATTCAAATTCTAAATTCTTCCATAAATTAGTTAAAGCCAAACATTCTAAGAAATATATAGCTTTTATAAAAGACTCTTAAGGGAATTGGTTAACTGATCAGAATGGAATAGGCCAAGGAGCAGTAAATTTCTTCTCAAATCTTCTTACAGAAGAGAATAAAGATCCTTCTGGAATTAATATTGCTTGGATAATTGAAAATGTCCCACAAATGGTGACAGGGGAAATGAATCTTTATCTAATGAAACAAGTCACAATGGAAGAACTTTCAGAGGTTCTGGTATCGATGAACTGTGAGTCAGTTCCATGTCCTGATGGTTTTTCAGGGAACTTCTTTAAAGTTTGCTGGGATATTATAAAATCTGATTTTTTTGGCAGCTGTAAATAACTTCATGGCTGGAAACTCTATTCCTAAAGCCATTTATCCAGCCCTAATAACTCTAATCCCTAAAAAAGAAGTAACAGCCTCCTTCAAAGACTATAGACCAATAAGCCTCTGTAACTTTATAAATAAAATATTTTCAAAGCTGCTCAGTCTGAGAATTAAACCTATCATGCCATCGCTTATATCACCTGAGCAATAAGCTTTTTGTAGAAGGCAGAGAATTGGAAGATAATGTGTTGCTTATGCAGGCGATAACCAACTTCTTGAACTCAAAACACAAAGGCTTCAATGTTATATTCAAATTAGATATGATGAAGGCCCTTGACAGAGTTTCCTGGCATTTTTTAAACTACCTTCTAATCCAAATGGGATTTAATAACTCTCTGGTTAACCTTATTTTAGAAAACATTGAAGCTACAAAATTTTCCATATTGGTTAATGGAAATTCCAAGGTTTTATTTAAACCTTCAAGAGGCCTTAAACAAGGGGATTCTTATCCCCTTACTTTTTTACCTTTTAGCTGAAGCCTTCTCAAGAAATATGAACTTTCTATTCCAATATGCTAATATTGATTACTTCAAATTACCCCCCCTCTATGAAGACCGACACTCATCTAGCATTTGCTGATAATACTATTGTGTTCTTTAAGTACTCAAAGAAAGGACTAAAAATCCTTCTTCTTCTTCTTAAATAATTTGAAATGGCATCTGGCCAGAAGGTAAATTTTGACAAATCAAATTTATATCTTTCTAAATTTTTGCCTCCCAGAGTAAGAAGTGATATTTTAACTCAAACTGGGATGATTGAAGGGTATTTTCCTTTTAAGTACTTTGGTTGCCCAATCTTTCCAGGAAGAAACAAAAACATCTATTATCAAATCTTAGTAGATTCAGTTTCTTCAAAAATGTTTAAATGGCAAAAAAATATTCTGAATTAAGCTGGAAGATCAATCTTGATAAAACATGTTCTGTCTGCAATTCAAATACATTTTCTAACAGTTCTCAAACCAACAAAGGGTGTTTTAGACAAGATTCATGTTGTCTTGACAAAAAAATTCTGGAATGTTTTTGAAAATGACTCAGGTAGCAAAAAGGTTTGGAAATCCTATCCTAATCTATGCTATCCTAAATATGAAAATGGACTGGACTTTTAAAATCGTCACACTGTGGTTCAAAGTTTCTCTTTGAAATTATGGTGGAAACTACAAGGAAAGTCATTATGGTCTCAGATTATGTGACCTATTCCAGATAGCTTAAAAACTTCTAAGACAAGGAAAAGAATGATGGAAGTTTATGAACTTGCCATGAACAACTCATTCTTACAAATTGGCAAAGGTGAGGTATCTTTTTGGGACACTAATTGGCCATGCTTTGGACCTCTATCTCAATTATGGTATTTAACTCAACCTATTCCATTTCTATAAGCCTATATAGTGAGTTCATTGAGAACCAACTCCTTTATGCTGAATCTATTGAACCTGGTTTACCCCGTCCAGTGATACAATTCCTGAGAAGTAAAGTAACTTGCTTCCTATAGTATACTGATATGTTGATCTGGAAACCTGTTGAGAATGGTCTTTTCTCTGTTAAGACATCATATGAACTAATTGGGGCTAAAAAAGATGCAATTCCATTTTCTAAATTTCTATGGTCTACTTTACTGCCCAAAAAATCAGCATCATTAATTGGAAGTTACTAAATAGACTTTTGCCTATTCCTGTTGTGTTGGAAGACTTTAATTTTTACATCCCTTCAAAGTGTTGTTTCTATGAATGTGAATCTGATAATTTACATCACATTTTCAACTCTTGCACATTCAAACATATACGTGAAGTATTATAATCATAATCTTCAATGTCCAAAAAAAGGTTTTAATACTCTTTGGGGCATGTTATATTTCTACTGGAATGTGAAACATACATCTGCTGATCTCTTGAATCTCATTAGAATCCTCCCTTGTATTGTTGTTTGGTTTATATGGTGCTCAAGTAATAATATATTTTTAAATCCATTAAACCAAACACCCAAACTTTTGATTAAAAAAATCCTTTCTCAATTTCAAGATATCTTTTATGCTCATAAGTTAAAATACAAGTGGAGTTTGAATTCTGGTTTCCCAGTACTCCTTTGCTCTAAAGTTACAGGCTGCAGTAGTAAGGAACAAGAGATACTGATCCAATGGAACCTGCCAAATCTCTATAAACTCAACACTAATGGTTCTGTGCTAAAAAATGGAGATTCTGGAGCTGGTGCAATTATCAGAGACTCTCAGGGCCAGGTACTTATTGCAGCATCCAAGGCACTTGGAAATTGTTCTTGTCTACAAGATGAAATGGAAGGATTAAAGATGGGCCTAGATTTAGCAATTCAAAAAGGATACGCTGACATTGAAATAGAGTGTGATTCTTTGCTGTTGGTAAAAATGGTTATAAAAGATTTCAAAATCCCATGGAAATGCATATCCCTCTTCAGAGAAATATTGACACTAATTACTCAAGTTAATGGTTTTATTTATCACATATATAGATAATAGAACAGTGTTGCAGACAACCTGGCTAAAGCTACCTGTTCAAATAGGGTGAGCTCTTCATTTAGAGGGATATCGACCCCCCACCCACCCTTGTAGGAAAACCACCCCCATCAGTCTCAAGGAAGTTACCATAAAATTGGTTAGATTCGTCAAAGTGCAACGGCTCGTTGCAAGCTAGCAACTCTAGGACATGTTGATCCCCAACCATAAATATGAGATGGGACAATCCAATAACATTGTAGAAATTGAAAACAACTGCATAATACTCAAGCAATTTACCGCTAACACATAACACATTGTACCAAAGTTGGGATTCTAGAGATATGACCTCGATGGATTGATTTTTAGGTTATCTCCATTGTTGTGGATGACCGATTCTGATTGAAAAACACGTTTTGAGGTGGCGGGATTTGATGAAGACAGGTTCATTGTTAATCTCTGGCAAGAAATTTGTTTTCTATTTGTGAAGGGTTACGACTAATGGCTGCGCATTCTGATTATCTAGGGTATCCCCTATTTTTGGGAATTTATACCCTGTCAACTTCCAAAATTCAAACACATCTGGCTCGAAAGTGGATCTACCAAGACAAGGTTATGATTTTGGAACTTTGAAAATCCAAAAAAAAATAGACGTTATTTTTTGTCTAGAAGAGGCTTATAAATGGTACCCGGAGAAGGAACCTTTAGGGGTTCCTTAGGTAAAACGCTTATCACATCGAAAGTTCTTCATACCTAAAATATCTTTGTGTCAACCGTCTAGAAGTTCCCATGCAGAAATACGTGGGACCTTCTGTTATGTCACATGTTCATAACGAATTGAATCCAATTTAAATCCAAAGTGAAATAAATTAGAATTTTTTATTCCGCATAAAAGTAACTCACGTTTGATACCATAATCCATAAATCAAAAGGTTATGTTAAGCAAATACATAATACCGTGACAACAAATTACATAAGCATAAGTTTTAGATGTCTTCTAACATCCTCTCAATGTTTGAATCTGCCCCCACTGTTTCTTTGCCTTTAGAGCCTTTATCTTTAGATTCCTTCACTTCAAAACATAGAAAGCTCTCTCTATCACTTAGCTCCACTAGGAAGTCATAAACCTCTATGACTCATGCTTTATGAGCTTCTGCAAGGCCAACCTCTTTGCTAGAGTGAGTAAGGTTGGCATTGAGGAACCCAATGTATCTTTTGGTAATCTTCATTCATCCACTCTCAGATCCTGCATAGGAAAAATTAATACTATTTTTATGATTATTAAATTATGTCCAATAATGAATCATATATTATGAAAAATATTGAATGACTCATGAATTTAGTATGATGAGGGAATCTCTATTGATTAACGTTCTCTCTTGTTACTATTGGCACTTTTTACTCCATCAACACGAGTTTCCCATTTATTATCAAAGCTAGGGCATAATTGGTTGTTGTGAAACCAAATCTCATCAGAAAAACTCAAGGCAAAGTGGCATGTCAACGAGAGACACACGCTATTTCTATACTATAGTCGTGATCAAGCCTCCATAAGAGAGATTTTTTTCCTTAGTACTTATAGCCTTTACCATGCACGAGATGGTGGTGTATCCGAGATTAATTGGGACACCTTCAATGACATATTAAAAGATCATCAATTTCCAATGGTAGGCTAGTAATAATGACCCCCGACAGCAAAACATTCATGCATAGCAACTCATAAATAAGCCTTTTCTCCACTCTCAAAAGACCAATATCATGACTCTCAGTTGGGATCGTAACCCCCCCCCATTAGAAATACTTAACCATTTCTAGAGGTCACCAAGATGTTGATTATGGTTTTTTGGGCCAATTTTGTTGATGATAAATTTCTAAGGGGCGGTTAACATACCTAAGGTGTTTCTGTTTGGTGTAGGGACAATATAGCATAGCATTAATTGCATATTTAATCATGGGAATAACCAACCCATTGACCATGGTTTCAATGATTTTTTTTTGTATTTATCGGGTTTCCATAAACTTGTTTCGCCTTGTCGAAAATGACGGGTGTGTCGAGAGTCATCAATTTACCCAAATGTTATCTACGAAAATAATCTAAAATGTAATTAAGACACAAATCCATACATGAGAACTTTTTCAAACCTTTCAATTAGTGCATTTTTGCCTAATAGAGTTAACTTACCTTTTCTCGGCGATGTTGAAGAATTTTACAATTGGGTGCTGTTGAACGAAAGTGTTAGCAATGCTGCTAGAAGACCCATTTCTTAATTTACCCCCTCGAGTCCTAACCAATGTCAAATGTTTCATGTAATGTAATTGGAAGAATTTCAGGTTTGTAGTGGAAGAAATTAGGTTTTTCCTAAGGGATACAAAGGGTTATGGACTCAGAACTCGTTTTGGCCTTTGTTTTAATCTAGAAACCGTTTACTTTCAAAATCAGAAGTGTTTCAGTTCTTAATGGTGTGGCTACTAAGTAGTTTCAAGTTTAGAACTTCATCCAAGCCTTATTCCAAATTTTGAACTACTTCCTACATCTACTGTGTGAGAATGCATTAAAGGCAATTCGAATCAGGCATTAAAGCACTATTTGCTCTTCCCCATAATATTTTACCCTCGAAATATCACCCAAACCATTTCCTTCCTTCCCAAAAACAAAATTTCTTCCATAATTCACTCTTAGGGTTCATGAATCATCAATCCTCAAATTTGAAGGTTTCTCCGCCTTCAAAGAGGATCCATGGAGTTTTCAGTAATGTCTTAAGCTCCTAATTGAGTTGAAGAGATAAATCCAACCCCCAAGCTTGTATATGAAATGGTTTGTCTTCGTTAGCATTTTTTGGAGAAGGAATATCAAGCCCTACTTGGGTAATGTGTTGGTAGTGAATTTGTATAAGTTATATAATTTGGAGAGATATGTTGGTGTGGGTTTTACATATTTCCACTTTATCAGGGTTAGTGTTATTGATGGTATTCAGTAAGCATGTGTTTTGATGTCGTGATATTGTTACATATACATATATTTAATGGTATAATCCTAAATATCTTATATATGGAACTAATTTATTGGATTTGAATATCTATTGTGATGATGCATTTGGGAATGTCAAATAAAAATATTCGTGATAATGTGGACGCATGAGAGTGATGAAAGGGAGGGGTCCGGGGAGGTGGGATTGGAAAGACACGGTGTAGGGTATTAGAAAGGAGAATGGCTAGGAAGGAATTAACATTTTTTAACAAGACAGGGTGTTTCTTGTCAAAAGAACGAGCTAAACGATTGAGTTTGTTAGGAAGGTGGGTAGAACAACGGTTGGCATCCAATACCATACTCGGCACGAACCCCCTAAAGAGTACATGGACACTCTATGGACAAAGTGCAAGGTACCATATTGGGAATAGATTATGGTACAGATATTTTACATTTTCCAATAAGAAAGGCAATCATCCATGGTTGACATGTACACACATTCAACTGGAGAGGTTGGAGATCCACAAGAGAAGAGGTTTGGAGAACAAGGAAAACGTAATTTCATTGTTCCATTCTTTACCATTTCCTCAATTTTTCATCTTTATGCCATATTTTGTTGCCCTCCTCAAGTAGGGAACAAGAGAAAAGAAAAAGTGAATTGCAGCCTTGAACAAAATTCTGCATCTAAAGATCCGTGAGGTTTATGGATTGCCGGTTTGACCACAAGTTAGCTGTTGCTAACTTACACACCTATCAAAGATGATAGAAAGTAACACCCAAATATAACCGTGGTTGTGTGTATTGATATATATATATATATATAGTGAGTACAAATGGTGTACAAAGTAGAAAAAAATATGGAACATGATATATACAAAACCAATCTGAAAGGGTTTATCCTGATTCTAAATAAATTATATCTCTATTAACCCCCTCCAACTCAAGTGAAGCGTAGGATTCATCGTAACACAAAGCTTGGAACGTAATAACGCAAAATGAGGACGAGGTAACCCATTTGAAGAGATGTCAGTAAGCTTCAAGTCCATAGAAATATGATCAACCTGGAGCTTGCAAGAAGGCACCATCTCACGCCCAAAATGGTAATCAATATCAATGTGTTTGGCTCTCTTATGTAAAACTGGATTCTGAGTCCGAAAGAGAGAACTGTTATTATCACACAGCAAAATAGGAGGTGCCCGAGTTGATACATGCAAATCCTAAAAAAGATCCATCAACCAAGGTAATTACGCATCAGTATTGGCCATAATATGGTATAATATTTTTGAACTAGAACGAGAAACTATAGGTTGCTTCTCACCACTAAAAAACACCAGGTTACCACCAAGAAAAATGGCATAACCGTATGTAGACCTATGAGTTTCAATGCAACCAGCCCAATCAACATTATAATAACCCTGAACTAGTAAAGTAGAAATATTTGCACAAAACTGAAGACTATAGTGGAAAGTACCATGCACATAGCATAAAATTTGAGTATAAGCTTGGAAATGGTTATCAGTAGGGCCTGCATGTACTGACTGGCCGTGTTCAAAACATAGGAAAAATCGGGATATGTAATCGACATATGATGGAGTACACCGATCAAAGAACGATAAATTGTGGGATTTCCAAACGGCTTACTGGAAGAGCTAACAAGTTTTGGAAAATCCATAAAAGGAATGGCAATTGGTGCAGAATCCTGCTTTACAGTGCGCAATAAAATATCATTGGTGTATCTGGACTGACCAAAGAATATGCCATCGGAAGTACGAAAAACCTTGCAACCGAAGAAATATTGCGGAGTGCTAAGATCAATAATCTTGAATTCCAGATTAACTTAAATAATAATATTCTAAATGAGATGACCATCCTTCCCATTAAAAATAATTTCATCAACATAAACCAACTAATAGACAAGAGAGGCACCGTGTAAAAAAATAAAGATGTATCGAAAGAACCGCATTCAAGCCCCGGACCAATGAAAAATGAGCTAAAATGCCAAAACCAAGCCCGAAGAGCATGCTTCAACCCATGAATGGCCTTGCATAGACGACAAACAAAATCTAGATGCATGGGGTCTTTGTATCCAGCAGGCTGCTGCATATAAATTGGAGAGTCAAGAACATCATTTAAAAATGCATTCTTAACATCCAACTTTTGTAAGATTCAATTACAAGTAACAACCAGAGATAAAACAATACAAACAGTAGAAGCCTTCATCGCAGGACTAAAAGTATGATCATAATCAAAACCAGGAAATTGCAAAAATCCTTGAGCAATTAACCTCGATTTATGCCTGCAAGCAAGCCATCAACCTTATATTTAAAATGATACACCCATTTTGAGCAACAACATTTGCATTAGAAAGATGAGGAACCAAATCCCACGTCTACTAAGTTCGAATAGCCTCTATTACGGAATCCATGGCGCCAACCCATTCATGATCCTTAACAATCGAGCAATGACTCTGTGGATCTTTTATAGCAAAAAGACCACTCAATAAACCAGAAATATCATAGTCGGAAAAATCCTTATACCTGAGGGAGCCAGTACGAATGCTAGTGACCATCAGGTGGCGAGAAGAAGCCTCGGGCACTGGATTTAACGCTGATCCAGATGACGGCGGAGATGCGACCACGTACGGCCAAGCTGGTGAGCCAGCGATTGGAGATGCTGGCGGCAACGATAGAGACACGTCACCTGTACACACCGACAATGTCCGAAAAGAGGTTGCGGCTAGAGCAGACACAATAGGTGATGCATTAGTGACACATGCTGGTGGAGGTGTGTTCGACACGTGCGGCGGTACGTGCGGCTACGGAGTGGGCTGCAGAGCTACGATCAATGAACGGACACAGAAAAAGATCAGGCACATCTTAATCTCTCAGTATAGACTGTAAATAAAAATCATCTAAAAATGCTCAAATAGGCTGATGTAGACTGTTTAAACACCTTCGAAGGCACACTTTAAGGTTCCAAAAAGGTAGAAACATCCAGTGATGGTGGTGCAATTGTAGCACTAGTACGGGTGGCAGGGAATAAAAATTTATTAAACCGAGCATTACGGGTGATGTACTCCTTCTTCGTAGTAGGATCAAGGCAACGATAACCCTTGTAGTGAGAACTATATCCCTAAAAATACATGGAAAACTCCAAGGTACCAATTTATGACGAGCATAAGAGCGTAAATACAAAAAACAATTGACAACCAAAAGGATGAAAGTTGGAGTAATTAGGAGTTGTACAAAAAACAATGGAAAATGGAGATAGACTAGATAAAACAGGTTTAGGCAGGTGGTTTATAGTGTAGGCAGCCACAGTAAATGTATCCCACCGAAAAGAATGATTCAACCCGGAATGAAAAAGCATAGAGAGCCCTATTTTCGTGATGTAACGATGTTTCCCCTCATCCTAACCATTTTTCTCTGGTGTGTTAGAACATGAAAGATGGTAATGAATGCCCTTGGAATCAAAATGAGATCGCATGCAAGAGTTTACAAACTATGTCCCGCCATCACTCTGAAAAACCTTGATAGAGGTAGAAAACTAGGTCTCAACCAGTGTCTCAAAATGAAGATATACCTCTACAAAATCAGACTTGTGCCATAGAGGGTAGAACCAAGTGAAATGAAAATGATCATCAACAAAGAAAGCACAATAAAAGAAACCAACACGCATATTATTTTCATAAGAGAAAGACATTTACCATTAGCCATCTCACAAGAAGAACACAAATGCGGCTTTGGAAGAAGACTAGTAACAGAAAAACATCCAGACTTGTTCAGAGAAGAAATGATGTTGTGAGGAACCTGACCCAGTCTACTATAACAAATTTCAAAAGATGGTTCAGACGCACTTGATGCAGCAAAAGAAAATAAAACAGTACCACCAAAATCTAAAACATATAAACCCCCATCACGATGGCTTTGCCAATAACATCACAAGTAAACTTGTTCAAAATTGTGAAAATAGAATCATAAAAGAAAATAACAACATTCATATCCCGGGTTAACTTACTAATAGACAACAAATTTTTAGTAATTTGTGGAACCACCAAAACAATCACCTTTTCTTCAACTTCTTTGTATTCCACAACTAACTTCTCATCTCTTTCGAACTCGAGCTCATTTATCAAGGTGACCTTACTCACCGTATCTTCGAGTACAACTTTGGATGATGTATCTTTGGAATATCGAGCTTACATTCGAATCACAACTTCCATCATATTGCTCACATGCCTCTCCAAAGACTCGAGACATGAGGAGATTCGAGTGTCCGACTCCTCGTTAGCCTTGGCCAAGTTGGTAAAGTTTGGTATTGCATCCATGATCTCCGTATGTGTCAAACTTGAAACTTCTTCTTGGACTTGGTTTTGAGGTATGGTATAAGGTGGTGAAGGCTAACTATATTGCTCGTATTGTTTGTTTTCTAGTGCATTCTCATACAACAAACATGGACTACCACTCCACTCCGGATTGTAAGAATCATGGTATGGATACCATTTTTACTCTTCTTGCCGTTGAAAACTAGCATCTTCAACCTCTTGATAGCACTCTTCATAATACCCTTGATTTTGGAAACCAATGGTTCTTCCTCCTCATAGTGCAAAACTTTGTAAATTAGTCGGTATGAAAAATCCTACAAAACCTTGCTCGTTGATCCTCTCTACCACTACCACAGAAACACCCCTCTAACACCAGTTTTTTGGCACCGGCTGGTGCCCAAAATAAATTAGCATCGATATTTTAACATAGGCACCAGTTTTTTGAAAACCGGTGCTAAATTAGCATAGGTTTTTTAACATAAGCTATTTAAAAAACCATTGCCAATGTTAAAAACCAGTGCCTATGTCAAAAAACTGGTGCCTATGTTAAAAACCAGTGCCTATGTCAAAAAACTGATGCTAATGTTAAAAAAACCGGTGCTAAATTTAGCACTGATTTTCAAAACACCGGTGATATGAACCTCCATGCAAAGACTCTGGATTATGGAAAATCAGATCTTTATTTATTTGAGAATCTCGC
>JAUOBV010222651.1:0-19681 GCA_032360425.1 Rubia occidens
AGCATTCAGCCGTGGACTGGAGATATCCTTAATTCTGGCCGGTAACAAAGCTAACGTTGAAATGTAGTTGGTTTGTATATTGCTTGCAAGCTTCAAAACTGAAATATAGCGAACATATTGCATGTATCATTGCCAGCAAGAAGTGCTTTGTAATTTATCGTGTTGTCCATTTTAGTGAGGAAATCAGTGTTGCTTAGGTTATGGGGCTATCTTCTTTGTTGTAAATATTAGAGATTGAGGTGTGCACTTAAAACTGCTTTTTACAGTTATCTGATGATTTCATGAGCAAGGGTTGATATCAAAGCGTGTACTAGAGTAGCTTTTTTAGAATCCCATTTTCCATATCTTCTATCAGGAGAGGATCTGAAGGGATTTTTTTTAAAAATTATAGTAGTTTGTAAAACGTCTATCAGCATTTTGAATTCAACCTTTTAGTTTATGTTTTGGATCTCTTTTAGTAATTTAATTTTGCAACAAGGCAAAGACCCTAAAACATAAGGGATGAAATTAATGACTACTCCCTCCATCTCATTTTAAACTTGTTAATTGCTTTTTGCACAAACTTTAAAACAAGTATATATGACATTTTTTTAATGGGTGATGAGAGTGAGTCTGCATAAGTCAAATGAAAGGATGGGTTATGACCACATATTTATGATTAAATGTAGAAAATTTAGAACTAGGAAGTTTATAGTGGGATGTTTCAAAAAGAAAATTAGGAAGTTTAAAGTCTGACGGAGGGAATAGTAAATATGGATAAAAATGAGGCTAAATATGTCGAAACACGCAAATTATATTGCATACCAGGATTGCCTTTAACACCAATAGTGGGAAGTATAAAAAAACGGTCTGTCCAAAATTTACTTTTTTTCTTTAAAATTGTGATTTTAATTTTTTCCAAAAATTGTATTTCATAAGTTAAAATAATTAAGCGGCAAGTGCATACATAACCCTACATAATTCACGAAAGTGCATATATAACCCTATGATAATTGAAAGTGCAAATATAATCTTGGATAGTTAGTATATGTGCAAATACATTCATTTCTGGCAGTTTAAGGATGGAATTCAGTGAAATGACTATTTTGACTCTCTGTAAAAAAATTACAAAAATGTTGAAATTACATTCCTACACCTAAATCCCTAATTCATTCTCTTTCATTTTCCTTTTCTTCGTTTCTTCCGCCGTTTCTTTTTCTGTTTCTAAATCCACTGCAGTTTCTTTCTCTTCTTCTCATATTCCCCTCTTCATGTTGTCTTTCCCAGACCGCCGGTGAGTCTTGGCGAAAGCTCTCGCCTGTGTGGTGGTGAAAGAGAATCGACTTATCGCCGAAGGGAATCGAAGCCTAGTCGTCGAAGGGAATTTATCTCCGGAGGGAATTGAAGCCTAGTCAGTGGAATCTGCGGGGTTGGTGGGTATCAATTTCCAACATTTGGTTGAGCGGCGCTGAAAATGGTGGCAAATGGTGGCAGTGGTTGTGCGAGTGGCGAGAGAGGAGAGGGGTTGATGGTGGTGGCTAGGTGAGGGTGGTGGGGATGGACATCATGAGGGTTTCGGTGGAGGGCTGGGATCATCGGCCCCGGCGGAGCTGGGGATTTGGGGTGGTGGTGGAGTGGTGCCGGGATGAATGGTGCGGTGGTGGTGGAGGATTTTGGGTCGGAGCGGATCACGATGAAGAGTTTGGGTTAGAGCGGATCACGGTGGCCTGGCTGGCAACGAAGCGGATGTGGCGGTGTATGTGAAGCTAGGGTTTTGCGGGCTGGTGGTGGATTTAGGTGGCAGATGAGGGAATAATGGTGACGATAGGTTTAGGTGAAAGGGCGAGGCAGGCTGAACAGAGGTGTGGTGGTGGCGGGGATGGGTGGCGGGGCTCAAGTGGTGGTGGGTTTGGTGTCGGCGGGGTGGTGTAGCAGTGGCGGGATTCAGGTGGTGGTGGGTGGAGGTGGCTTGGGGAAGGCACTGCTCTCCATTAACGTTCTCGCCAGCATTGTGACGGGGGACTGGCTGGTGGTGGCGGCGTGAGGTGGTGGCCAGTGGAGCGGTGGGGTGGTGGTGGCCTAGTGGTGGAGGTGGAGCAACGGTGGGGGTAAGGCTATTTTTTGTCTTTCAGATTTTTGTATTTGGTCCAAAGGGTATTTTGATCACTTTTGGTAAGTCAATGGTTGGAAATAACTAGTCAATACCGGAATATAGTCTTTAGGGTTATATTTGTACTTATGTAAAGTAGTTAGGGTTATTTTTATACTAAAAATTATCTTAGGATTATATCTGCACTTTCTCAATTATATAGGGTTATATTTGTATATTTTTCAACAATTAATAATGTGTATTTGAATGTGAAAATATAAATTTAAAAAAATCTAAAAAGTACTTCTGTCCCACCTGAACTTGCATGACAATCATTATTACGATGTTTAAGAAACATGTTTAACCATAAATATGTTTTCCAACGTATAATAATACGGAAAATAAAAAATTAGTATTTAGAAAATACATTTTACGATGAATTCAACAATATTCATTTACGATAATATTGTTGTCATATATCTATTCAAATATGCGGTCAAAATTTAATAGAGAATAGTGTAAAAGAAAAGTAAGAGTGCCAGTTCAGATGAGTTGGTGGGAGTACAATACTTGACTTTGAAATTTAGTTAGTAATTTAACAAATATAGTAAGAGATCTCCTCTTTATGAAATTATGGATAAGGGATTAGCGTTTTATTTATATTTTTGGGAAAAGTGCATTTATAATTTTTTTTTACAAAAGTGCTAAACTAATCTTGTAAAATTTAAAAGTGTAAAATTAGTTCTAAATTATTAACGTGCGTAGTTAGCCCTGTAAAATTTAGTGCATTGGGGAGTTGGGTATGCCGAGGATGAACAATTGGGACCACTCCTAAGCATTGGGGAGTTGAAGCATTCATCTAGAGTAATGTCAATTTCAGAATTTCATTCTTATGTCCTAAGTAAGGAGTCAAACAGCTCCATAGAGTGGTCCACTTGTTCACCGTCGGCATACTGAACTCCCCAATGCACATTTCTCCTCATTACAACAAAGGCTGCACCAATTTCTGAATTTATCATGCATCCTAAGGCAATCCTCGAGAACCTCGGGCCACAATCCATGGGTTTTTTAGCCAGCCCAGATGCTGCTTCCCCAATGCTTCTTGAATAAACTCAGAGCACAAAACATTATATCATGCACCAACTTCACTATTAAGCAGCCATGAATCATACCCTAAGTTGCAATGAACAGAGTCAATAGATAATTTAACAAAATGGACCCAAACATAATGCAAAATTGCACTAATGATTCTTTTTTCGGTGGTGTTATGCTGCATTCTTACTCGTACAAAGAAAACAATCGATTTAATAGAATATTTCACTATCAGAATTGATGATGATCTGATTTAATCAGTCCAAATAACTTATTGGATTCAAGGAAAGTGTAATTTAGTAAGCCCAAGTAAGTTATTAGTTTGTTGGGCCTATTTCAACCCAATAAAAATATTAGGTACAATTAAACCTGATTATTGTATATCAGAGGCATAAATAGGTATAAATACAAGGTAGTTGTATGATTTACATCCATTCAGTATCTTATACCGTATTTTGATAGTGATATTGATTTAGGTATCAGAGCTTTTTCCCCTGGGACTTCCCGAGGCTTGTTTTTGTGCAGATTGCAACTAAGGAGCTCGAAGATCGTGACAGAGAAGTTTGGAAGTATTTCTCAGTTGAACTCGAGACACATCAATTGGCACGCCCAGTGGTACCCGATAGGTCAGCTTCGAGATTCTTGGTTTATGTCCACTTCTACGGGTACCCAAAGAAGTGAGAGGTTGAAGCTGAAGGGAACACAGGCTGGTGACAAGGTGCAGTCCCTGTACGTGAGAAGGAACGAGATGGTTGAACCCTCAACGTCGCAGAATGTTGAACAAGAATCATTGCGAGCCTCGACAGTCGAGCCCAGGATAGTGCAAGCCTCGATTCTTGAGCATGAGAAACGGTAGATTTCAGATGGATCCTATCCGGAACCTTTTGAGAACCTCGAGCCAATGTGGCAGGGTTTTCAAAGAATCTGGAGTCAAATATGGAGCATGGTGTTAGAAACACGAGTTTTGTGCACAAGCTGCATGTTGGTTCACACGGAGAGAGATATGGACGTTTTATAGAAGTTTCTGGTGACTCTTCCATTGAGACTTATGAACGGACTGTCCAGGTGAATCGAGGCTTGACAGTGGCTGGTTCACAACCAGGTTTAGTGCAGGTGGCGCAAATGTTAGTGGCAGCAGGATATCAGAACATTCCTCCTTTGGTGCCTACGAGTATCTCAAAGAATGTAATGTCTCTGGCGACTATGGATGTGCCAGGGGGGTGATATATCGACCCATGTTGGTATTTCCTTATCTCGAACATGTAGGGGAGGTACCTCGGCAACGACTTCAACCCTCATTTCCATATCATTTTCAGGGGATGGTGTGTTTGATACCCCCCTCTATGCCGATAGTCCCAATGACTTCTTTTCCGGTATTAAGTCGCATGTGGAATGATGCCTTCTATGGAGATCCATTGGTGTAGTAGTGTTGGATTGTAAAATCCCATCATTAGTCAGGTATATCATGGATTTTTTTGGGTAGCTTCCCCGGTATTCGAGTCATGGGATCATGGGCACATTCCGGTTATATGGGTTCTCAACCCATATATTAGGTTCCATATAGAGAAAGTCATCGAGGATTAAACCTGCCAAGAGATACACAAGGGTTAGCAGGAAATGTTGGAAATTCATTGAAGAGAGACAACAGGTTCCCCTTTTAGCCCAATGATAACAACAGTTCAATGGCCGGTGGATGTAAAACTACCCAAGGGACTTCCTACTTATAGTGGGGATTCAGATCCATGAGAGTTCATTTAGACATTTCTAAGTCTAATGAATTCGGGGGATTTTGAGGAAAACTTGAAATGTAAGCTGGTAGGGAGTTACCTTCAAGGAAAAACAAAGGAATGGTTCAGTAAGTTACCAAGGGGTTCTTTACATTCTAATCGATATTTCAGCGGGGCTCTTTTGAACTACGGAGGATTTCTAGCACCGGTATGTGGATGAAAGTTTGGGAGTACTGGAAACAACGGAAATGACGTGATTCAAGGGTATCTACTTGGGATGCAGGATTTGAAGTTGTACAAGAGATTAAGTACTACCCCCCAAACCTTACAAAAGCTTTAGGAGGTAGTTGAGCAGTATTTGAAGGTTGAGGAAGCTGCTAAAAGGAAGAAATTTTTGATTGATAAGCAAGGAAAGAGTAATGACATCTGAGGCAAAAGGCATGTGGACGTGAGTAGGCTAATCTTTGAGAGTTATACACCTATGCCAAGGACCCTCGCGCAAACTTTGAGCATACATCGAGGTTTGTTTAGGCCACCTCCGCCCATGAGGGATTCAGAAAGAGCCGTGGAAGCTAGGCGAGCTTCGAACAGGTATTGTGATCACCATAAGGATTATAGGCATACCACGAATTATTGTAATCACTTGAAGATGGAGATCGAGAGGTGTGCTAGGGAAGGTCGATTTCAAGGCTTAAGATCGTTGTAAGGAGATCAAGGAGGAAATCTGAGGCCCAGAAATGATCAACGGACTTGGAAACCCTATCGAAGGGGTTAACATGGAAATTGAGGTTGGCATGACAAAAGGCTTTGAGGTATGGACCATGGAGGGCACGATGAGGGATCTCTTAATCAAACTTGGGGAATCAAGAAAGCAGGAATGAGGGAGATAATTCATAGGGTGATCAATGTTATTAATGGAATCATTGGTGAAAGATATTCAAACAAAATCATGAAGGCTGACTCGCCCCATGTTCCTGCAGGAGAACCCCGACATAAGCGATTACGAGTATATGAGACTATAACATTTTCAGAAGCAGATGCAGTCTCTAACCAGACCCCACATGCAGATCCTATGGTTATCTCAGCCATCATGAGGAATTCTCTTATTAAGAGGGTATTTGTAGATGATGGAAATGGTGTTGAAGTGATGTTTTCACACTGTTTTGATCAGTTGGACATAGGCCGCAATAATCTAAAAAAGTCCGCTTCGCCGTTATTAGGATTCACAGGAAAAGTTTTGTTTTCATTGGGGGAAATCACTTTTCCAGTACAAGTAGCATTTGGAGAAAAATAAGTAACAATAAGTTGTAGGTTTGCAATTGTCGATGCTTATTCGGCATATAATATGATTCTTGGTTGTCCGTGGATGTGTCAGGCTTGATTTGTATGCTCCTCGTATCATTTAATGATGAAGTTCCCAACAAAGAGAGGAATAACAGTTATTCGAGGGGATTAGGCGGTGGAGAAGAGTTGTAATCTTACAACAGTGAAAGGTACAAGAAAGGTGGCCTCAATACATGGAGAAGTTGGTCCTGCTGATACAGAACAATTGGCTATTCGAGATTTGGGCACAGTAGCTGTTGGAAAGTTGATGTTGGAAGACGTAAAGCAGAAGTTAAAGGTTTTTCTCGATAGATACAGTGATGTGTTTTTGTGGAGTATATCTGACCTTAAAGGAGTGCCACTGGAGTTGGTAGTACATAAACTGAACATTGACCCCTCGATAAGGACATTAAAGCAGAAGAGGAGAGTGTTTCTCCAGAAAGAGCAGAGGCAATCAAAGTGGAAGTTGACAAGTTGCTTAAAGCCAAAGTTATCGAGGAGTCGTATTATCCTGAATGGTTAGCTAAACATGTAATGGTCCCAAAACATGATATCATAAGTTGGTAGAAGCTATAGCTGGGTATCAGGTGTTGGCTTTCTTCGATGCCCACAAAGGGTATCATCAGATATTAATGGCTGAAGAAGATAAGGATAAAAATTCATTCATTACAGATGTGGGGATATTTTGCTAAAAGAATATGTCATTTGGGCTTAAGAATGCGGGTGCAACTTACCAGCGGTTGGTGGATAAATTGTTTAAAAATTAAAGCGGCATGAACATGGTGATATATGTAGATGATATGGTCGTGAAGAGCAGGATTTATGATAAGTTCTTAGAAGATTTGAAAGAAACATTTGAGAGGTTACGGTAATCAAACCTAAAGCTTAACCCGGCTAAATGTGTAATTGGAGTGGGGGCAAGAAAGTTCTTGGGGCTTATGGTGTCCGAAAAAGAGGAATTTATGTTAACCTTGAGAAGGTTGAGGCTTTGATGAACATGAGGTCATCATAAACATTGAAGGAAGTCTAAAAATCGATTGGGTCTCTAATAGCTTTAGGCCAATTTTTATGAAAAGGGTCAGAATTTTTTTGTCTTTCTTCGATGTGTTAAGAAAAGCAAAGAAGTTCAACTGGACTGAAAAGTGTGAGATGGAGTTCATGGAACTTAAAGACATATTCGAAGGTTATCGACACGTATGAAGCCAGAAAGGGGTGAGGTTTTGTATCTCTACATATCCGCATATCCTATGGCCGTTAGTGCAACATTAGTGGAGGAAAAAGAAAGGCAGCAACATCCAGTATATTTCGTGAGCATGGCCTTACAAGGACCAGAAACAAGGTATACATCCCTCGAGAGGTTAATTCTGACGTTGGTTCATACCACACGAAGGTTGCGACCTTAATTTTAAGGGCACACCATAGTGATGCTTACCAATCATCCGATTCAATAGATACTATTGAATCCTGAAGTTTCAAGCTGAATGATGAAGTGGGCAGTAGAATTGGGGGAGCATGATATACAATTTCAGCTTAGAATCGCGATTAAAGGTCAGAACCTTGCAGATTTCATAGTGGAAACTACAGAGCCCATAAATATGGTAGAAATACAAAAATATGAGAAGGTTTGAAAGCTATATGGTGATGGTTCTTCCCATTCAGGGGGTAGTGGAGCAGGAGTGTTGCTTACTAGTCCCAAGGGTGTGGATTATCCATATGCGGAACACTTTGAATATAAAGCTACAAACAATGAAGCTGAGTATGAGGCTTTGATCACCAGCCTTCAACTGGCTAAGGTGCTCAAGGTAGAAAATTTGGAGATATTCAGTTATTCATAAGTTGTAGTCTAAAATGTTAAAGGTGAGAATGCGGCAAGAAAACGCAACTTGCAGTGATATATGGAGGTAGTAAAATCCCTATTGAATAGGTTTCGAAGATATACTCTTTCACAAGGATCGAGGGAAGAGAATCATAAGGAAGATTATTTAAGTAAGCTTGCTTCTTCCGATCTGGGGGTTCGGCCGCAGAAATAGTTAATGATAGAGACGGTGAATAGTCAAAGTTTCGAGGTGGAAGAGGTAATGAACATTGAGTAGAAATATTTATGGATGACGCCCATTGTCAATTATCTTTGAGAGGGAATTTTCCTGAAGAGGTTGTTGAAGTAAGGAAAATTGTATTGAAAGCTCTGAGGTATGTGTTGCAGGATGGAATTTTATATCGACAAGGTTATCTTCAACCAATTATTCGCGGTGTCACTCCTTTCGAGGTGGATTATTTAATCAAATAAGTTCATGAAACAATATGTGGAAGCCATCAGGGGGTTAGATATGTTGCATTGAGGCTGATCTGCATCTATATGCATACATTAACCAATGCATTTAACACGTTATTATTATGCTTTTGTTGGTTGATTACTAGTTTTAGTTAGGTTACATTACAAAGGGTTTTGATGACCGTTGTTGGTTTTTTTATCTAAATCCAGAGTTCTGTAGACTTAATTGGATCTAATGGACACTTTGTCCTCACAAGCACCTACGTATTCTTTTGTAAGCTTATTAGTAGTTTGCTCATGAGCACTTCGGCATAATACTGTAGAAAGCCATCCACAAGGGTGGTAGTAGATATTAGAAGGTCATTCGCAAGTGTGGTAGTAGACAGAAGGCCACAAGTCAAAATGTGGTAGTAGATGGAATCAAGCCGAAAAAAGAAGGGAGTCGAAGTCCAATTCTTGATGACCTGGCATGGCCGCGCCAAGAAACACGAGTCATGCAAAGACCCACAGCACAGGTCGTGCCAGCCAGCATGGCCGTGCCACAGATCCTCGGCATGGGTCGTTTGCTCCAACACGACCCTAACAACCCAAAGCTCCATGCGGCTAAGTATGGACACTGGCTATGCCCTTTTACACGGCCCATGTTGTTTCATTTCTAACATTTGAATACCAGCCCATGGGGTGAAAATATTGATACGGTCGCACCATCATTTTGTTAAAAAATTGATTCCCAGCCGATGACCCGTGGGGATTTACGCGGTACGCACCGCTCAGAAGAAAAAATCATGCACCCGGCC
Organism: Rubia occidens; assembly: GCA_032360425.1. Taxonomy (NCBI): domain Eukaryota; kingdom Viridiplantae; phylum Streptophyta; class Magnoliopsida; order Gentianales; family Rubiaceae; genus Rubia; species Rubia occidens. Next base: position 9,280 of record JAUOBV010222651.1, read on the forward strand.
AGCAACCCGTGAATATTTACATGAGGGTAGGTTGATTGAGGTTCTTAGGAAATTCAAGGGAGCCATATGTTTAACTTTAGATGACATAAAAGGTATTAGTCCCTCAACTTGTATGCACCATAAATTATTAGAGGAGGGTGTACACTAACCTCGAAGGTGGTTGAACCCGCAGATGATGGAGGTAGTTAAAGGTGAGGCCCTTAAGCTGCCTAAGGCGAGACTGATTTATCCTCTATCCGATAGTACATGGGCGAGTCCCGCTGAAGTGGTGCCAAAAAAGAGTGGAGTGACTGTAGTAGAGAACAAGGATGGGGATTTTGTTCCTACGCATATTCAAAACTGGTGGCAAGTTTGTGTTATTATCACTGCTTAAATGCGGTAACTCGCAGGGACCATTTTCCCTACCTTTCATTGATTAAATGCTTGAGAGGTTAGTCGACCACTCTTACTCGATGGCTATTCGGGATATTCCCAAATAGCCATTGATCCTGAGAACCAAGAGATAACTACCTTTACATACCCTTTTGGCACCTTTGCCTATAGGCGAATGCCCTTCGATCTTTTCAATGCCCCGGGTACCTTTCTTAGATCTATGGTCAGCATATTCTTAGAGTTCATCGAGCGTTTCGTTGAAGTATTTATGAATGATTTCACCATTCATGGAGATTACTTTGACTCTTGTTTACATCATTTAGCACTTGTGCTAGAAAGTTATATTGACACAAACTTCGTATTGAATTCCGAGAAATGCCATTTATGGTAGAAAATGGCATTGTTCTAGGTCATCTGGTGTCGGCTCAAGGTTTAGAGGTGGGTAAGGCTAAAATAGACATAATTAAATCCTTGCCCTACCCCACTAGTGTTAGGGATATTAAATCATTCTTAGGTCACGCTTGGTTTTACCGGCGTTTCATTAAGGATTTCTCTAAGATTTCCTCTCCCTTATGCAAAATGTTGTAAAAGGATGTTGAGTTCATTTTTGATGATGAGGGTATGAAAGCCTTTGATACCTTGAAAGAGATGCTGGTGATCGCTCTCATCATCCAACCTCCAAATTGTTCTATCCCCTTCGAAATAATGTGTGATGCGAGTGGCTATGCTATAGGAGCGGTATTAGGCCAAAGGATATAGAGGGTGCCACATGTCATATACTACGCCTCTGTAACTCTTAATGATACACAACGCAATTACTCCACCACGGAAAAGGAGTTCTTGGTCGTAGTATTTGCTCTTCAGAAATTCAAGCAATATTTTTTAGGCACTAAGGTCATAGTTTACACAGATCCTGCGGTACTTCACCACTTGATGACTAAGAAGCAAGCGAAACCTAGGCTCATTAGGTGGATACTTATTTTCAGTGAGTTTGACCTTGAAATGAGAGATAAGTAAGGTAGTGAAAGTGTGGTAGCTGACCATTTAAGTAGATTGACACCCCTTAAGAGCCTAGATCCCACCAAGGGGAAGCCTAAATTGGAACCCATTCTGGAAGAATTTCCTGACGAATAAATGTTCGGGATAACAACTAGCCAACCTTAGTATACCGATATAGTGAAATAACTTTCCATAGGAGAATTTCCTCCCTCTTATGATTAAACAAGGAATGATGGGTTGGCAAATGAGGTGAAAGAATATTTTTTGGATGATCGTTACTTATGAAAGCATTGCTTTGACCAAGACATTAGGAGGTGTATTCCCAAAGATGAAATAGAGTCCTTAGACTCTGTCATTCTTCCGATGTTGGTGGACATTTAGGGTATAAGAGGAACGCTAGGAAAGTAGCAGAATGTGGTCTTATTGGCCCAACATGTTGAGACATACCCAAGACTTCATCTCATCAAGTGATCAATGCCAAAATATGGGCAAATCTCATTTAAAAATGAGATGCCCCAAGTTCTTTCAATGCCAGTTGAGGTTTTTGATGTGTGGGGGATGGATTTCATAGGTCCTTTCCCCGAATCTAGTGGTCATTACTATATCCTAGTGGTGGTGGACTACATGTCTAAACGGGTCGAAGCCAAAGCAACAAGAAAAAATGATTCCACAACAGTAATTAGTTTCCTCAAATCAAATATCTTCTCTTAGTTCGGGGTCTCCTGAACCCTGATTGGTGATAGGGGAACACATTTTTACAACAAAGCCATGGAAATCTTGCTTAGGAGATATAGAGTGACCCATAAGATATCCACTGCATACCACCCACAAACAAAATGGGAAAGCAAAGATATCCAATCGAGAGATCAAAGCCATCCTTGAAAAGAATGTAAACACGTCTAGAAAAGATTGGAGTTCCCGGTCGAATGATGCGCTTTGGGCATACCGAACCGCATACAGAACCCTCATAGGCATGTCACCCTTTCAGATCCTCTTTAGCAAGAGATACCACCTCCAGGTTAAACTTGAGTTCAAAACACATTGGGTCATTAAACGCTTGAATATGAACTTGAGTGAAACTGAGAAACATAGGAAGTTGAAACAGCAAGAACTTGAAGAATTTAGGCGCGACTCTTATGACACATGACTAATTTACAAGGAAAAGATGAAAGCACGACATGATGAGAAAATAGTGAAGAAGGGACCCTCGATACGGGTCGTGCCAACCAGTATGAACATGCCACAGACCTTCAGCACGAGCTGCTTGCTCCAACACGGACCGTGCTAGACTAAATCTTCGTGCGGCTAAGTATAGACATGGGTCGTGCCCTTTTACACGACATGTGTAGTTTCATTTCCAACATTTGAAGACCAGCCCACTGGTACGAAGATTGTCACGGCCGCGCCATCATTATGCTAAAAAATTGACTCCCAGCTGACGACCCGCAAGGATTTACACTCTCGCACCATTCAGAAGAGAAAATTATGCACCCTGTCAGCGGCCCATGAAGATTTACACAGCCCATGACATTTAATTAATTAAGGAAAACCTCCCAGAAGACGGCTTGTGCCAAACGACGCAGCCGCAGGCATCAAAATGGCCAAGAAAAAACCCAGTCGATGGCCCATGCCAGGCCAAGCTAGCACGGCCAAGCCAGACGACACGGGTCATGCCAGACACAACCAACACAGGTCGTGTGCTATAGAAAGACCCGTGTCAATTTCAGCTTGGCCTCATTTTGGGCCTTTTGCAAGGCTCAATTCCCTACTACTATATAGGAGCCTATGTCTACTAGGGTTTAACTTTATTTTTTAATTTGTTTTATTTCTAAGAGTAGGGTAGAGAAAGAAAGGAGAATACTCTTCTCTCTAGGTTTTCATTTTCTTTTCTTCTTGTTTTTTCCCCAAGAACATTGAATCCAATGAAATATTTGGGTTCAATACTTAGAGAGTAGTTTATTTAGCTTAGTATTTATATTTGTATTCATGACTTGGTGTTTGTATTGGGAGATTCTATGGATCTACCTATCTATATGTGCTTATGAATATTGTGCTGGCTTATTAATTGCATGGTTACACCATGTTGGCATACATCTTAGTCTACTCTCATGTTGGCGCATTTATTGATATCCCCGGGGAGTGAAACCTATATGTATGCGGGTAATGATATTCGGGACCGTATGAGTGTATGCATGTGGGTCGCTGAGTCAACGTTACGATCGACCATACACTAGTCTTAGCTGGCAAGTTGGCCTGAAAGGTTATGGATAGAGATAACGTAGTAGTAAACTAGGGTTAACGCACTTCGAAACCTTAGATTCAATGATAAGGTGCCTATCCATTTGCCTCTGTAGGACCACGAAGAAGAATTAGTAGTGGAGTTCCTAGGACGTAATTACACGGAGAGAATAAGATTTATACAGCAGGCGGGGCCGTTGTTACACTTCCCTAATTACTGAGGTGGTACCGATGGAAGAGTACAATAACACCCTACGTGAAAAGTATAGGGAAGTGTTGACCATCGACCACACTACGTGGCATAAGCATTAGGATAGATTTATATGTCTTGAATGTGATTGCATATAGGATAAAAACATATCACTAGTTATGTTACGCAAACGGAACCCTAACGACTGTTCATAATAGGATTCAACACTCAATTCAAAATCGTTCTGTCTGGGCAAACTGAACACATACTCAGTAATGTCACCAACCCAAGATAACACAGTGGATGATTTCATCAACTTCAACTCCAAGAAAATACATATTAGGGCCAAGAGAAAGGATAAAACAAGGCTTTGGCTTAAATATATAGTAACTCATATCAAAGAACATAGTCAAAACTTCAAAGTGTTTCACTAGGGGTTAATGTAATTGGTAGACAATTTAAACTGTGTGGTTCATCCAAGTGTCTTCCATCACTTTCACACATAAAAACTCCAACTATAACAATGTGATCTCTCAGAACAAAGATTGATGCAGAGAGTGCTCTACTCTAACTCAAACCTCACTTTAGTAGGCTAAAAATATTCAATTAAACTCATCATTTTTCAGCATCCTAAATTCCCATCAGCCATCAAACCACATATAACGAGGAAAAGTGTATGAAACAAGGTAAGATTTTCCTGTCAGTTCACTATTCAATTAGATACACTTCTACATGGCAACAATGGATAACCGGAGCATCGGAGTAGGCACGGACCTGGGCTTCCCTGCCCAACCTTTTTCTGCTTTTCCTGTGGGTTCAGGTGCATACTGGACTGGTGTGGATTATCGATAAACATACTAAAAATTTTGGTATTAACATTGGAGCCGTATGTGGGGATCGCAATAAACTTTTAGCATCCACTCAGCTAGGAGAAGATAGAGGCACGAAAATTGAAGAATCCGTACAACCAGGCGGCGATTAAAGACGAAACGCAGAAAGATGAACCCACCCCGATGCTGATGACGATGGGAGAGAGACATCAAATCCGCATGACGGAGGAGGTGGAGAACAACTCAGAGATCCTTCAAATGATAATGGCGTCCCAGAAGGAGATCATGTACATGCTAAAGCAAATGCAGGATAAGCAACCCCAATAGAAGGGCTATGTTGTCCACCTAACAAAACTTTTCCCGAAATGAGGGGGAGATTCCAAGGCACTCATTATAGGAGAGATAGTGTCGCAGATAGTTTGAAGTGGAGCAAGAAGGGAGATAAACATTGCATCTTCGAGAAGAAAGGGACGGGTCAGAACTGATGAAACTATAACAGACCGCGAGTGAAGAGAGGGCTACATACCACTCCCAAGGAATAAGGAACAGGTTGGGCGGAAGGCACATGCAAAATAAAGAGAAGAGGGATCTGGAAGGAAGGCTAGGGGATCGCCATTTACCAGGCTCATACAGCTGTTAACGGCAGTCCTAAAGCTAAAAATACCAATGAACCTGGGTCTGTACAATGGCGAGGGACATGCGGAGGACTATTTGCATACCTTTTGTACCAACATGGCTACTTTTACGATACCACAAGCCATAGTTGTGCAAGGTATTTACTACCACCTTGATAAATCCAGCCAGGGTATGGTTCAGGAACCTGGAAGACGGGACGATAGATAGCTTCAACCAGCTAGAGGAAAAGTTTTTGACCCGCTTCATGTAAAGAAAAAAGTTTCACAAACTGGCAGAGACACTGTCGGCGTATTGGGAGAAATTAAACGATGAAGTAGATCAGGTGAAGGAGATGAGCAACCAGTTTCTCATCGATACATTTGTGAACGGTCTCAGGCATGAGTTGCTGCTATGGGATTTCACCCTGGACCCACCAGCGACTATTGATGAATTGATGAGGAGAGTTAGAAATTTCCATAAGGCGGACCTGGCTAAAAAAAGGAGGAAAGAAGCACCGGGAGGTCAGAATCAACGCATGGTCGACATGGACATCTCAGAAGGAAGGATGAAGATAGTGAGGACTGATCGAATATCCAGCAGGCAGATGCTCGACAGTTTCAACAAATTAGAAAGGATTTTCACCTCGTTGATCAAAACACCCAAAGAGATTTTCTCCCTATGTGTAGGAAAGGACTTCTCAGATGAAGATGCCACCGGGGAAGAGGAATAAGTCCCAATTTTATGAGTACCATGATGACCATGCCCATGATACAAACAATTGTATTCACCTGAAGCATAACATTGATGATGCAGTGCATAGCGGGGAGCTAGCGCATTTGGAAAAAATGCAAAGGATCACAACAGGGCCACCTACCAGAACAAAAACAAGTATGGAGGGTTTCGTAGACAGCAGGATAGTAGGGGCAAGGCAAGGAGCCCCGACAGAGAGAAAAGGCCAGATAAGGGAAAGATGGTGGCAAGAGCCGAGAAAGTTGACGAGCACCGTAAGAGACAGAGAGTGAATACCCCCGCTAAAAGAGATAGAGCAACCACGGTAATAGATATGTACGCCATCACAGGTGGGAGCGCAGGCGAAATGATTGAGTCTCAGTGAAAGACGTGCTACGTAAAGACACTACAGCCAATGCCGGAGGAAAGGAAGTTGGGAGCAAACGAAGCAATAACGGTTGACGATAGTGACCAGATACCGGACAGACCAGCAGGTGCATATGTGGTGATTATAACAGTCAGGGTGATGGATAAGAGGATCTACCGGGCATTTGTCGACGGAGGAAGCTCTGCGGAGATTATGTATTGGAATTTCTTTGAGAAGTTGGATGAAAATACCAGGAGGAAGATGGAACGGACGAGCACCTAGGGGTGTTCAAATTAGCCGACCCGACCCGTTTTGACCCGTTTGTATTTTTGCCCCATTTTATTGAATTTTTTAAAAACATAATTATTTTAATAAAATTTATCCTACATTAATTTACTTCAAAAATAAGTTAAACTAAATTGTAGGATAATAACATAAATTTTATGTTATTATTCAGAAAATTTATGTTATTATCCTACAATTTATCTGAAGCCACAGTAGATACATGAATAGCTAATACATCTCTAGCTTTCAATGACAGGACGGGGTATCTACTAGCATTGGCCCTCCACCAAATCAATACATCAAAAGATGGGTCACGCCTATTTGCTTTCACTTCTGTTAGATATAAATCCAAATCTGATCTATTCGAAATCCTACTCAAGTCATCATGCTCTTCGGAATTTAGTGTGTTCATATAAGCAGCTTCTCCAATAACACTAGTTGTCCCGATATCCAAAACTTACGACTCAAAGATGTAGTAGGATTCCTACTCTATGCAGAAGGACTATAGGCCTCAAATAGCGCAAGCAAAGAAGAATGGATCTTCTCCTTCAATTTACTGCCACCAATGACATACATCTTATCGATAACCCAATTTACATGAGCTATCTTGTACCTAGGATCAAGGACAGCTGCAATAAATATGAACATGTTTATCCTATCAAAGTCCATCCAATACTTATCAAACTTGTTTTTCATTCTATATGCCAACAAAGCCAAATCCTCATCTTCATCCCTTCTCAAGTTTGGCAATAAAAATCCAACACCATAAATCTGTGACATGTATTCATTTCCCGTGACATAAGATGAACCAGATAAATACACAGTAGTATCGAAGAAAAATTTCAATATTGGCAGCAATGAACTAGCATGCTTCCAATTAATTTCAGTAGGCAAATCATCATCCAAGTCTAGTACATACTTACTATCAAAATTTTCTAATGTGTCAAAGGCTTCTTTAAACTTCAAAGCCAATTTCAACATCAAGTATGTAGAATTCCACCTAGTTTCAACATCCAAACTAGGTAAACCTTTTGCCTCCATTCTTCTTATGTCTTCACAATTTCTAAATTGTCGAGTCCTAGCAGGGAAAGATCTAACATACCTGACAGCAGTTCGGATTCTAGAGATGTGTTCATTGTATTCTTTAAAACCCTCTTTGACTATCAAGTTCAAAGTGTGTGTGATATATCTCATATGCAAATTCTCACCGTACAAGACTACTTTCTTCAAACCATTCAATTTACCCTTCAAATATTGTACACCACTATCATTTGAAGTGACATTATCAACTGTAACAGTCAATACCTTTTTTATGCCCCATTCCAATAAAATAATCTCTACTGTATTACCAATCAATTCACTGTATGATTACCAATTGGACAAAAATTCACAATCCTTTTATTCAAAGTCCAACTATCATCAATAAAGTGGGCAGTCAAGCACAAGTAATCAATATATTCATTAGATCTCCACAAATCCGTAGTAAAAGACACACTAGAAGATATATCACCAAAGAATTACTTCAAACTTTTCTTTTCTTCCAAATACAACTCTTAGCAGTCTCTAGTCACAATCGAGCGAAAAGGAATTTCAAAGTTAGGCTGTAACTCTTTGCAAAACAACTTAAACCCCCTCCTTCTCAACATGACTAAAAGGCAATTCATCGATAGTAATGATAACAATCAATGCCTTTCTACTTCTAGCTTGATCAAAGGAAATCAGACATGTAAGAGATCTACTTACTTTCTGCTTTTCCTTCGGAGCGACATAGAACTTAGACTTCACACACCTTTGAAGGCGTCTATGCAAAACAGTAGTCCCCGATGATGTTGGGCAAGCTATACACTTTCCACAAAAGATGCAAGATACTGTCCGTTACTCCTTAGGCACATCGGGAGTGATGGTATAGTAAGGCCATACCCAAGACCTATGAGATGTTTCTCCACTGGTTGTATCTCCCTCTTGAGTATCAAAGCTAGGAATGGAGGAATGGTCGATACTAGCAGCACTTGTACGCACATCATTCCTAGTAGTTGACATTTTTAAATTCCTACAACAATCAAATAAAGGTTAAACATTGGCAACATTAAATAAAGCTACTCAAATGAGCAAGTATTAACTAACAGAAAATGACTAAAGAAGAAAATGAACAAGCTGCATTTTCTCTGCTAATTTCCCGTCAAAAGAAAATGTCATCTTCACTTCTAATTGCTGTGTTTCAACAGATTAAACTACTATACAAGAAATACAATGTAATAGCTGTGAGTATGTGACTCTTAACCATCTTTTGAGATTCATTTAAAATTGTAATATTTCCATCTTTAATGTCAAGTCATAATAGAGGAGCTAGTTAAATTGTAGCATAGATTTTGTTAAGGTCAATATAATCATTTAAACAATAATCTATAGCTTACACAAACCACAAAAATGATCTACGGCTTAAGAACCTGCAAAAAAAAATTCACATATTAGGATGCAATGACTAAGATTGTGAGCAGAGCATCTTCTCACCATTTTCGCAGTACTAAGATTGCAATGACTGTCACATGTAAGTTTACTCTTAATACACCAAACTTTTAAAAGGACGTGGCACAAGTGCGCATAAATTCAGGAATGCTCACAATCGAAATGTAAAGATGCAAGACTCCGTGTGGAAGCATAATATGTGTCGTCTAAGATTTTAGCGATATATTCTTGTTCTTGAGAAGAGAAACTCAAATTTGTAGGCCACATTATATAGCTAGCCTGGGCTCCTCTGTTTCAGCCTTTAATTTCTTTCATATTCAAACACAGTGTGATTGTGACTACGTGATCACTATGCTAGGCTACTGTCTACAATTTAATGTAGTAACTAGTAAGTATATACTGTCCATTCTTCTCTATATTTAGCAGGAAAGAAAACATCATTAGTAAATCCCATATATGGTACCCCTAATGAAGAAACCACCAGTATGGTATGAGTTGTCCCCAAGAAGAAAGTTAATTTCCATACGAAGTGGTTATATCCAAGATCAATGGCCAATTGATCTCCCATCTTAATTGCCATGTTTCAGCATAATGGCTGAGGTGCTGTTTGTGATTGAATAGGATGCATCTATTAGATCACCATGTTTATCTCTACATATGGATGCCACAACAGCCACATTTGTATGCATCAGTGTTCACTTTAATCAGAAAAAATAGGCTTTATCCATCTAACCATGCTAATGTTTTTTTTCTTTTTTAACCTAAAGAAAGGGATCAGCCCCTTCTATATCCAACAATCATAAAAAATATAATTACCATATATGGGATTTGCTGAAAATACGAGAAATCAAATATTCCGAGTCGGGCCAAAAAGCTGAACATCGTCTATTTTTTTGCCGACAGGTTTCAGATTTTGCAGGAAAGTGATGATGAACAGACAGTCACGATTACAAATGATCAAGAAAATAAGGTTTCCTAGGAAGTATAAAAAAAAGTACCAAAAAGAAAAACTTGTGTTTCCTTGTTTATAAAACAAGTCTGGCACACAAGGATGGAATAGAATGCTTGTAAAAAGACTTAGATATAGAACTGAAGGAAAATATTCTTTTGAAAGCATAATGATTCTTTGACAGACTTCTTACTTTTCTTTCAGATGAAAATTGTAAGGGAAAACCTCGTATCATTTTGCCTCAACTCAGGATTATGCACAAAACAAGTCAAAGAATCATCTCAAACCAAAAATCCCAACATCACCTAAGAGCTAAACAATAACGAAGGTAAATGAGTAACCGGCACCCCAGCCTTAGCTTA
>JAUOBV010222652.1:0-11729 GCA_032360425.1 Rubia occidens
AGACTAGTACCTAGTACAGTCAAGGTAGTTAGTTTGTAGAGACTTAGTCAGTCAAAGGTTGTTGGGATTGTTATTTGTTAGCTATTCCCTCTCCTTAAACCTCTCATATACGTTGTACATTTTGGCTATTTATAATGATGAATAGAGAACAGAGGGAGACACCCAAACTTTACCAAATTACATGGTATCAGAGCCTTAACAATCCTCCTCCTTCATCCCTTATTTCTTTCTCCTCCACTCTCTCTGTTCTTCCTAAAATGTCATCCTCTTCTAGTGATGATGAAACTACTCCCAACCAAAACAATTCTACAGCCTTGAGTTTTCACTCGGCTCAGTCAGTCTCAAATATATGTAACCACATTCCCCTTATCTTAGATCTTCAAAAGGTTCAGTACCATACCTGGGCTGAACTATTCCAAATCACGGCTCGGGCACACAATGTTTTAGACCACATTGACGGCTCTTCTCGACCAAACGACATATCGGAAGCTAAATGGAACCAATTGGACGCCATAGTTCTCAGTTGGATCTATGGAACCATCAGCGACGACCTCCTTCTCACTGTGATTCAAACAGGATCAACTGCTCGCGATGCCTGGCTTCGAGTCAAAGGGATCTTCCACGATAATCACATTGCCCGGGCTGCCGACCTGGAGAGTCTGTTCATCAACGCTCGCTTGGACTCCTTCTCCTCTGTTTCAGCCTACTGCCAGCATCTCAAGTCACTGGCGGATCAACTTGGAGACGTCGAGAGCACCGTCTCCGATCAGCGACTCGTCCTCCAATTAATTAATGGTCTCTCTGCTGGCTATGATGTCGTCGGTAGCATCATAAGCCAAATGACGCCGCTGCCCTCCTTCTCCGTCACCCGAAGCATGTTGACTCGGGAAGAATCTCGCCGGAATCGTGCCAACACCACCGAACCAGCAGCCCATGCTCTCCTGGCCGGATCAAACTACGGTGGACCCTCCACCAACCCCAACCCGTTCAATCAGCCGCGTCGCGGTCGCGGTCGTGGCCGGCGGCATAACACAGGTGGTCGTGGAGACCGCTACAACAGCAACTCCGGCGACCGTCGCTTCACCAACTACCCCACGCCTCAGTATTCGCCGTGGAACCCATCGCTGTCGAGACCTTATTGGTCTGCTTCGCCGCCGCCCTGCCCATACCCCACCGCCGCGGCTCCAAGAAGTTCGGTCACAGCAGCTCCGCGGTTTCCCCAAAATAATGCGCAGGGATTCTCTTTTGTGGCACAGGGAGATCACTCTTTAGGGCTTCCTTCCCTATTGGGCCCAGGCCCAACCTCAGCACCTTATGTTTATCAGCCACCTCCAGTCCAACAGCCCTATTTTGGGCCTAATTCGCAGCAGCCTTATTCTGGTGATTTATCTACGGCTTTCAACACAATGTCGCTGCAACAGCCTTCAGACAATTGGTACATGGACTCCGGAGCATCTTCTCACATGACCGCGAACCAAGGTACCCTTCGTACTTATTTTAATTCGAGCACTTTTTCACCTATCTATGTCGGTAATGGACACTCCATTCCTGTTGTCGGTAAGGGTTCTGCCATTCTAAATACTTCCTCACCTTACTCCTTAAATCATGTTTTACATACTCCAGATATTGTCAAAAATTTGATCTCTGTTCGAAGGTTCACACGTGATAATAATGTTAGTGTGGAATTTGATCCTGTTGGTTTTTCTGTAAAGGACTTTACCACAGGGAAAATCAAAACGAGATGTAACAGTAATGAGGATCTATACCCCTTCACCAAATCTCCAACCAATTCTCCATCCATTGCGTTAGTTGCCTCTCAAACACCACCCTGGCATGCTCGACTCGGTCATCCCGGTAATCACGTCTTGGATATTCTCAGGCGTAGGGACTCTCTTTTCAATACAGCCGAGTGTTCGGCCATTTGTCATTCTTGTCAACTTGCTAAACATAAGCGTCTTCCTTTTTCTGATTCTTGTAGTGTGACTTTCAAACCGTTTGATATTATTCATAGTGATATTTGGACTTCTCCAATTTCCAGCACATCCGGTTTCAAATATTACCTATTATTTTTAGATGATTTTTCACATTTTCTTTGGATATTTCCCCTTAAACACAAATCGGATGCATATTCCAAATTCGCGATCTTCCATACCATGGTCCAGACACAATTTCACACCAATATCAAAATTTTCAATGTGACAATGGTGGTGAGTTTGTGAATCGGCATTTTCGCAATTTCTGTGACCGAACTGGCATGCTTATGCGTTTTTCGTGCCCTCACACTTCACCTCAAAATGGCAAAGCCGAACGAGCTCTTCGCACTCTCAATGACATTACCTGCACCCTACTCACTCATGCCTCTCTACCACCTCATTTTTGGGTTGAAGCCCTTAACATGGCTACATATCTTCACAATATTCTACCTTCCAAATCCATACAAAACAATACTCCCACCTACATCTTATACAACAAACATCCAACATACTCTCACCTCCGCGTATTTGGTTGCCTTTGTTACCCAAATACCTCTGCCACAACTCCTCATAAATTAGCTCCTCGATCAGTCAAATGTCTCTACCTCGGTCCATCCTCTGATCATAGAGGTTCTCGGTGTTTGGTTCTCGGCTCTCACCAAGTTATTACTTCTAGACATGTCGTGTTTGATGAATCGACATTCCCATTTGCCAAATCACATGAGATCCCCTCTCAGACTCCTAATGACACACCATCCACCGATTCATCTCCTCTTTTACTTGACTTATTTCATCACATATTACCTGCTCATGATCAGTCTGTTTCTACCACACCAGACACAAACCTAGCCTCACCTCCCTCTACTACATCGCAATCTCCACCTCCACCACCACCCCCTCGTCATCCAATGACCAATCGTCTTCGAGATGGCATACAAAAACCAAAGCCAGTTTTCACCCTTCTAGCATCATCTCCATCTGTCTCTCCTCTTCCCAAATCTCCAATCCTTGCCCTGCAGGACCCTAATTGGCAAGCCGCAATGAAAGATGAATTTAGTGCTCTTATTAAAAATAGTACTTGGGACTTGGTTCCAAGGCCACCTGGTGCTAATGTTATTCGTTGCATGTGGTTATTTAAGCATAAGTACAGGTTTGACGGCACACTGGAAATATACAAAGCTCGGTTGGTTGTCAATGGCAAGTCACAACAGGTTGGCATTGATTGTGATGAGACTTTCAGCCCTGTCGTAAAACCAGCCACTATTCGCTTGATCCTCAGCATTGCTCTGTCTCGTTCATGGCCTATTCACCAATTTGATGTGAAGAACGCATTCTTTCCCGGCAATTTGCAGGAAACCGTGTACATGCACCAACCACCCGGCTTCTCCGACAAGAATCATCCAAGTCGTGTGTGTCTCTTGCGTAAATCCCTTTGTGGTTTGAAACGAGCACCGCGTGCTTGGTACCAACGGTTTTCCATGTACCTTTCTCAGATTCGGTTCAAAGGAAGTCAGAGTGATCACTCCCTATTCATTTATAACTCTCATGGTGAAACTGCCTACCTACTTCTATATGTTGACGACATCATCATCACGGCTTCCTCCATAGTTCTTCTCCAACGCATGACTACTATGCTTGGTCAGGAATTTGCTATGACGGATCTCGGTCCATTGAGCTACTTCCTTGGCATATCTGTTACAAGAAACCACTCTGGTCTTTTCTTGTCGCAACAAAAGTATGCTCGGGGAATTATTGATCGTGCCAAGATGACTACATGCAAGCCATCCACTACACCTGTTGACACCAAGTGTAAGCTAGCCGCAGGGGTTGGCCTTCATGTATCTGACCCGTCTATGTATCGTTGCCTTGCTGGAGCTCTACACTATCTTACTTTTACAAGACCAGATATTGCATATGCTGTCCAGCAGATATGTCTTTTCATGCATGATCCACGAGAACCCCATTTTCAGGCACTCAAGCGGATTATACGGTATCTCCAAGGCACAACTGAATTTGGTCTTCAGCTTCAACCATCCTCCACATCGGCTCTCACAGCCTACTCAGATGCCGACTGGGCCGGGTGTCCTAATACCCGACGTTCCACATCCGGGTATTGCGTATATTTTGGTGATAGTTTGATCTCGTGGTCTTCCAAGCGTCAGCATACGGTCTCCCGCTCAAGTGCAGAGGCAGAGTATCGTGGTGTTGCTAATGCGGTAGCTGAGACTTGTTGGTTACGAAACTTACTTTGTGAACTTCAGGTTCCTCTCCAGCGCACTACTCTTGTCTACTGCGATAACGTCTCTGCTGTCTATCTCTCATGCAATCCAGTGCAACATCAACGCACGAAACATGTTGAGATTGACTTACACTTCGTTCGTGACAAGGTAGCTCTTGGTCAGATTCGAGTTCTCCATGTTCCTTCTGCTCATCAATATGCTGACATCTTTACCAAAGGGCTCCCATCTCCTCTGTTTTTGGATTTTCGATCTAGTCTCTGCATTCGCCCTGCTCCCGCTTCGACTACGGGGGCGTGTTAGTTAGCACATTATTAGACTAGTACCTAGTACAGTCAAGGTAGTTAGTTTGTAGAGACTTAGTCAGTCAAAGGTTGTTGGGATTGTTATTTGTTAGCTATTCCCTCTCCTTAAACCTCTCATATACGTTGTACATTTTGGCTATTTATAATGATGAATAGAGAACAGAGGGAGACACCCAAACTTTACCAAATTACAAGATTATGGCCATGGAAGACAGGGAAACCGTACTGAGAGCGACTATCATCTGTATCGGAACACCAGCCAGGGTCGGAGTGTGCAAGGGTCGTAATATTCGTTTAACAGCTTGCCAATGAAGAGTTTTAGGGGAGCAATCCGAAGTTGGTACATCAGTTTATTATGGACCTCAATCGCACATTTTCACTCAAGGATATTGGTCTGCTTTCTTACTTTCTTGGGTTACTCGGTCTGCATCCGATCTCGTATTGTCTCAACACTAATACATCCGTAATGTTCTTGACCGTAGTAGGATATCTAATTTTCAGCCCATTTCCAGTCCAGCAGATCCTTCCACCAAGCTTGTCTTAGATGGAAAATCGTTCTCTAATCCCAAACTCCATCGACAAATTGTTGGCTCCTTGCAATATGCCACCATCACCCGGCTTGACATTGCTTATGCCGTCAACCGTGTATGTTAGTATATGCACACCCCTAAAACTCGAGTGCTTTCTTTTTGGGGGGCTGTTTGCCCCCCACTTGAATGCTCGGTAGGGTAAAGTTTGGGGGTGGATGCAATTGGGGGATGGCGCATTTTCGAAATGCGCCGTGTATGTTGGCTTATTTTTTTAAAATTAAAATTCCTTACTGCGCATGTTGGAAATGCTCCGTGTAACTGCGGTTAATTTTTTTTAAATGAAAAATACTTACGGCGCATTTTGGAAATGCGTCGTGTTTATTTGAATATTTTTTTAATCAAATTGCTTACGACGTGTGTCTGCCGGGTTTTTTAATGAAAAAGCTTACGGCGCAATTTGGAAAACATCAAAGTTTTTCATTTTCTTTTCACATGCTACACGTGGATTACACGTGCCACACGTGGATTACAAGTGGATTACACGCGTCACACGTGAATTACACACGTCACATTACACGCGCACATGGATCGTGCCTACAGAGGCGCCGATGGACGAGTTGTTTGTTTGGACAAAAACATTAATAACATTTATGAAAAAATAATATTACATTTTTTCGAGTAGTACATGAATTGAATATTATCAAAACAATCTTTTTCTTGTAAATCAAAATATATTAATAAATATCACTATTTCATAATCTATACAAAATAATAGTTATAAAATTCTAATATAAATATATTATTTTCTTATACAAATCATTAATTTATTATTTTTATGCAATAAATAATATTTTTTATATTTATATTTTATATATTGCAAATAAATCATACTTTTACATTTATTTTCAAGGTAAAACTTTTAATATTATAATTATTTGTATAAAAATATTATAAATTATTTTTCGAGTTGTATATGAGTACCTATTGAAATTAGTAGGAGAAATGGTGAGAACCACAAGCTCCCGATTCTCCAGTTGGCTGACATTCAATAAGTATTTACAAATATGCAGTGTCCAATTATTTCAACTGAAATTATTTTTGTGCCACTAAAATTAATGTGATATTATTTTCATCTAAGGCCATTCATATACAGTGTGGATTCATTAAACTAGATATGCATCTATGAAATGTTTTACAATATAGGGTCTTTTAATTTTCAGGAACCAACAATTGAATTGTACTCTTTGGGGTGATTTTGTTGTTCAAGTTTCTGAGTTTCTCACCGAGGGACGTAATGGACTGATCATATTTATTATCCAGTTTGCAAACATTAAGGAGTGGAACGGTATGTCTAGATAATCTACTGGAATATGAATTCCGGATTTATTGTACTACTGTACTGCAGTCTGTTTTGTAATGTTACAACAGCTAGGATTAATAAGACTTCACATGTTGTTATTGCAGTGTGAATTTGTTGGTTTTGATTTCTTACATATTGTCGCCAATATTTTTTATACTTACTTCACATGTTGCTAGCTCCGCATAGAAAACACTAAACCAAACAAAATTAAAAACGAACATGGAGATATTTGGAATTACCTGTTCCCCTTTTCTGTAAGCACGTTTCGAAATTCCTATTTCTTTTCCGCCACATTTCGATATCATTGGTGCTCCATTGGAATCATCCGGAGACAACAGAAATCACACACAGGTTTGACATCATTGTATCAAACGATTGCAATCCGACGTGGAGAAACTGCAACCGCTTCATACAATGATGTCCAAGCTTTCACAGGATCTTGGTCGAAGAATCAGAATCAAGCAAAGGAAAGATAGCCCGTCCGATGCCATACCATTGCCCTTAAAATAGGTGATTCACCGGACAAGTTCCTTCATAAAATAAAAAAATAATGGCTTGCCCTTGGAAATTTGGAAGCTCCAAGAAATACTCATGACCGGCGGGGGAAAATAACCCCTGCTATCCCCTTTTGGTAAAGAAGAAATAACAATGTAACTTTCACCATCAGATTTAATATTTTATATATTATTATATGTTACCTTATTATCCCAAACTTTTAACTACAGTAATTTTGCTAATCACTGTCAAAATATTTAGACTTCAATAATTTTAATTTAATACATATTGAATCATGCTCAACGTTTATTTAATATTTTATGCTCATAATTTTTATATCATAAACTTTTGTTACTAAACATTTAATATATTTTTCTAAAAATACATATGTATATATATTATTCTGGTTGAAATGAAATAAAATAATGTTCATCTGTCAAGAAAGATTTAATTTAATTTATAATAAAATAAATATTTTATAATATTAATAAGCAAAAGTCTCAACAAAGACAGCCTAAAATTGATTGACAATCGTTTGTATTTTTAACCTTAAATGTTGTACTTTTAGACAAAATTAAAATATTATAATTTAAAACATGTAAAAATTTGTATTTGAATTTAATTTAAAAAATGAAATGTGTAAGGTAACAATAAGAAAATTAAAAATAAATATGAATATGCCACCTATTAAGAGACACTCTAATAATAATTATATAAATTTATTCTAAATATTACATAGTGTACCTTTCTCATTTAAATATAACAAAATCTTATTAGTTATTAAATTTATATCATTAATTATTTAAGCTAAAAAATCCTTGCATCGGCACAAGCATAAAAAGGGTACATGTCGAAAAATATCGGGTCAATTTGCTATCATTCAGTGCATTATAATATTAAAAAATTTATTTTCAGATTAAAAATTCTTCAGTATGTGTAATTCACCATACATATGATAACGTTTAACTACTTACTTATATTTTAAATTACATCACGTCTTAAAATCCTGGTTACAAATCTGTGCATCGTACGGGTGTTATCTAGTATCTTATAAAGGAAAATTACAACATCAATGTACCCCATCATTGTGTCCTTAACTAATCAAATAATTATGCCAATCAAATTAATGAATGCAAATTTTCCTTTTGTTTTATTTTTCTAAATCTGGTGGGATGGATTAGTTGAGGAATAAGGTGGGGGCAGATATGTGCTTTTTAAATAATAAGAATTCAGTAAGCAATATGGATACGAAATGTAACAGTGAACTCGATGATTCACTAGAGCTAGATAGGGTTGTTCAAGGCAGTGAATACAAACCGCAATCCCGAGAACCGTTGCAGATCCAACCACTTGGTTGCACGGAGGTTCTACAACCTCCTTGGTAAATTATGTGCACGGAGTTTTGGAATGGCATTGTTTCTATTAATTAAATCTCCGCATAATGTTTCCTATGTCTTAAACTATGAAAATCCTCGCGAGTGAAAAATAAAGCCAAACTTACAAATTTGTTCCCAGAATACGTAGGTGATCTCTCTTAGACATAATACATATCGTCTAGTTTGAGTTCCAGTGTAAAAATACAATGCCAGTTTCAGTGTCCCAGCAATTTTGTAACTTACTTTGAAAATAGGAATGTTTGTGAGATTAGGAACGGATTTGGATGTGTGTTTGCTGAGTTTCTTAAACGGTTGAAATTTCACAATATTTGCTGCTCTATATGAAATGGAATAATTTTTTAGAGGATCGACTCTAGTATTACTTCCACTACAAGTTAATGTCCACTGTTGGAAACATAGTTAGAAACTTTGATCATCAATAAGAGAAATGTATTCATAAATGCATTTCATATCCACATTCAGTAGACCAAAATATATAAGTAGTTTCTGAAAGAAACAGAAGATTTTAATACAAAATTAATTGTGAGGAAAAAAAGAGAAATACATAGTAAGGTTTTAGTTGTGGATATGTGTTTGAAATACAAAGGAAAAATAATAATAACCCTCTTTTATTTTTATCTCTTTTCTTTCTATCAATAATAACCCTCAACTACACACCTGTGTTCTTAAATTTCCTTATCATTAACCTCCCTATATAACACACCAAAAATACATTCTGCATTTACAAATTGCACATGCATTATATATTGCACTGAAACTGCACAAAAATCTCAAGTTTAATTAAATGTGTAATTAAGATGTTTCGAAGAGTATTCCATTGTATTAAAAATAGGAAGCAATAAACTTTAAATTTATCACTCGATAATATTTTTTAATTTTTTGAATATCTATAATAAGTGAAGGGCATTGGTAAGTTTAAATCTATTCAAGATACTCTCCCTGACTGTATCATTCAAGCCATCTGAGACTAGAGGTATAAGAAATTAGCCGGGTGGTATAAGTATCTCATTTGCAAGTCGCGATGGTCATGTGTTTGGTGCTGGCATGACTGGTGTATTAGTTGCAGCCAGGCCTATCCGGGTTATCATCAATTCTTGCTACTTAACATGTATATGATTGTGATCGGCAATTTCTTGGCTCGAAACCGACATGGGAAAAAATCTAAGATGTAGAAGTCCGACGTCTTCATGGCAGTTCCTACTTCTGTTGCTTATCCAATTCAATTGATGGGAGGAACAAAAATAAATTACCATTTTCGGAACTATCCAATAATTACACTCTTACAACACAATCTACATTCCAAACTTGCACAAGCTTTGCTTATTGCACACAAACTGCACACAATATCCAAGAGTAACTCAACCATTTCCTATTGAATGTTATTGTTTGGTGTTCAAAATGTTGGAGAATAAAATGATTCATTAGGATATTTCTATGTATCTCTTAAAAGGAAAATTACAACTTCAAAGTACCTCATCATTGCGTCCTACAGTAATCATGGTTTTATGCCAGTCAAATTGGTGAATGCGACTTTTTGTTTTCCTATCTTTTTCTTAATCTTGTGGGACAGATTAGTTGAGGAATAACGTGGGAGCGAATATGTGCTGTTTGAAAAATAAGAATTCTGTAAGCAATGTGGATACAAAATGCAACAGTAAACTGGATGATTCACTAGTGCTATATAGGGCTAATCAAGGTGGTGAATTGAATATGATGACAGTGATTACAAACCGCCATCCCGGGAACCATTGCCGATCCAAACCCTTCGTTTCACAATTGTTCTATAATCTCCATGGTAAATTATGTTAATGGAGTTTTGAAATGACGTGGTTTCTATTAATTGAACTTCCGTGTAATGTTTCTGATATCATAAACTATGAAAATCGCCGTGCTTGAAACATATTGCCAAAGTTAGAAATTCGTTCCCAAAATATGTAGGTGATCTCATATAGAAAGAATGCATATCGTCTGGATCAAGTTCTGGTTTAATAATACAATGCACTTTTAGTTTAGTCTCCCAATCGCAATGGGAGATGTAGCAGTTTTGTAACTTAGTTCGGAAATTGGAATGTTTGTGAGATTAGGAATGGATTTTGATGTGTGTTTGTTGAATTTCTTAAACAATTGACAGTTCACAATAGTTTCTGCTCTATGTGAAATGGAATAATTTTTTAGACGATCGACTCTGGTAATGCTTTCAGTGCAAGTAATTGTTCGCAATTGGAAACATTGTCGGAAACTTTGATTATCAATAAAAAAAAATGTATTCATAAATGCATATCATAACTGCATTCAGTGGACCTGGATATATTAGCAGTTTCAGGAAAAAAATATACAAATTCTAATACAAAGTTAATTGCGAGAAAAAGAGAGAGAAATGCATAGTAATGTTTTAGTTGCGGACATGTGTTTGAAATACAAAGGATAAAAACAAAATAATAACCCCTTTTTTTATCCCTTTTCTTTCTCTTAATAATAACCCTCAACTATACACCAATGCCCTTAAATTTCCTTATCATTAACCTCCCTATATTACAAAAAAAAATACATTGTGCATTTACAAATTGCACATGCATTATTTATTGCACACTAACTGCACAAAAATTACAAGAGTAATTGAATGTGTAATTGAGATGTTTCAATGAGTATTCAGTTGTATTTGAAATACGAAGCAATAAATTTCAAACTTACAATTGGGTATAAAATTCAATTTTTTGATCATCTATAATATGTGAAGGACATTGGTAGGTTTAACAGTATTCAAGATACTCTCCCTGACTGTATCATTCAATCAATCTGAGACAGGAGGTATAATAAATCAGCAGGGTGGTATAAGTGTCTCATTAGCAATCCTCTATGGTCGTGTGTTTGGTGGTGGCATGACTAGTGCATTAGTTGATACTAGGCCTTTATGAGTTATCATGAATTTCTGCTACTTCAACATGTATTGGATTGTGATGAGCAACTTGGTTAGAAACTGGCATGAGCAAAAAACCAAGAAGTAGAATTCTGAAGTTATTATGGAAGCTCTAGCTTGTGTTTCTTATCCTGATTCAATTGATAGGAGGAACGAAAATAAATTTCAATTTCCTGAACTATCCAATAATTACACTTCTACAATACAATCTACATTCCCAAATTGCACAAGCATTACTTAGTGCACACAAACTGCACACAAATTGCAAGTGTGACTCCACCATCGATTATTGAAAGTTGTTGTTTGGTGATCAAAAGTTGGACAACCAAATGTTTAATTCGGAATATCTTATAAAAGGAAAATTACAATATCAATGTACGTCATCATTGTGTCCTTAACTAATTAAATATTTATGCCAATCAAATTGGTGAATGAGAATTATGTTTTTATTTTCTTTTTCATAATCTGGTGGGATGGATTAGTTGAGTAATAAGGCGGGGGGAAGATACGTGCTT
>JAUOBV010222868.1:0-11728 GCA_032360425.1 Rubia occidens
CTACAAGCATCAAATGTTGGAATTAAAACATCACACCAACACAGATAATAGTACTTAATACCTGAAACATTAACAACAGTATTTAAAACATCACATCTGCAAAAAACGAAAATGTATTGATCCTCTTTCCTTCTCAATTGCAGCAACAATGCAAAAGCATTCTTACACATCTAAGAAACAGCAAAAACAACACAAAAATTAGCACAAATCGTAATAAAACCCTAAGTTATTACACACAATCAAAACTGAACATCAATTGCACACAAAAGCATGATAACATAACAAGCATCAAACACTGAAATTAAAACATCACACTAACATAGATAACAATACTTAAGGCCTAAAACATGAAACATCAAGTTGAAAATGAGAAATATCAATAACTATATCTAAAACATCATTGCTAAAAATTAAGAAAACTTACAAATCCTCTTTTCTTCTCCATTGCAGTAGCAGTGAAGCAAGTCTTCTCAGTCATCTAACAAACAGCAGCAACAATACAAATATTAGCACAGACCCATATAAACAATTCACAAAACCACAAAAAATAGAGAAATCCCCAAATATTACTCAGTATGACCTACACAAACCCAAAAATATCAAATGAACCAATGAAAGTAAACAAAAATTGAAAAGAACAAAATATGCATAAAAATCATAGCGACGACATTACCTACGAAGATAAACACAAAACGAAAGTCGAATTGTGTTAGATCATCGGAAATCAAAGCTTAAACCGGCATATCTTCCCTTTGTTTATCACAAATCACTGTGTGCAACAAATATGGGAGAAAATGGAGAAGATGAGCGGTCGAATTGAAGGAAGATGGAACAAAAATAGAGAAGAGAGAGAAGAAGAAGAATTCACGCTGGAGAAGAAAGGAGAGGAGAGAGAAAGTTTCAGAAAAATATGGTAGAAGAAGGGAAAGATTGATATGTATACCTATACTTCAAGTTAAATTAACCAAATTTCACATCCCACCCCTGAACTTTTAAAACTTCAATTAGAAACTCCATGCTAAATTCTTTGAAATTTAATCCCTGGTCTCACTGTAAGACCGTCTTATACAAGACTTTGTCAATAATCTAAGGCTTGCAATCTTAGGAATTTCAGCATGACAATTTGCAGAACTTACCTCATAAATTTTGAACATATTCTTCAATATTTAATTTTTAAACACTATTGTCGTATGCCTTTTTTTTGAGAATTTTACTATACGGTCTTAATTTGATCAACAATCTCAAAAATGATTCATGTATATGTGAATGTCTATGCTGAAGAACAAAGTTCACTCTCTTTTCACTGGTGAAAATTTTTGTTTTATAATTTGTGCAAAAATGGTTCTATCATCTGTGCATGTGTTGTGTTGTGCAACTGTGCGTGCTCTCAAATTTCAGCAAAATCTCTGCAACTAAAATCAACCGATTGTTCATCATCTCAAAAATCATTCAGTGTGTGTAAAATCAAACGTGTGTTCATTAATTCATCATGTTTGAAGCATTCGAAAGGCGTATGATTCTTTGTTCTAGAAATCCAAAGGCATGAGTAGTACAAGTTTTGAACTGCAACAAATTCTCTATTAACTGGTTGTTATTTAACAAATTTAATTGCCATGTTTTAAATCTCATCTTAATCTCTATTAAACACACTACTTTTTCATTTCATTATAGTAATTCTGCCTTTGATTGCGGCGCACTTGCTTTTGAGCCAGTAGGTGATCATTACTTTCGTTATTGGTGCATAATTTTTTTTGAGTCAGCTAGATTAGGCTTTAATCCTAGTACTATTAAGATCTGAGATAATTCTTTGGGATTCTGCATCATCTTGTTGTTCTATCATTTTGTGACCACTGTATTTTTGTCTGTTGGAAATGGTGTAGAATTCAGTGATTTGTTTGCAAGACATAGCTCATTTGTTCTCGATTCATAGGCCCTATTTATGTCCGTTTTTCCTTAGTAATTAAGCTTTGTTGTTGCTTGTATGTTGTTGGTGGCTGGCATTTAATACAATTGTGATGTTGTTCTTTGAGCTCTTTCTTTCTCATAAACTTGTTATTAAAATTGTGAGAGTTCTTTAGATACTTCTTGTATCAAAACTTCAATGTATTTCTAATTAAAAGAAATGTAGAACGGGTAGATTTTTTCATATGCCTCATCATATGGTTTGTAGGGGCTGTAACACACCAGATTTGTTGTGGAGCTGAGCAAGGACATGTTTTGTGAGTGCCGTTCTTCCTGCACCGTTTAGCTAGCTGAGAGTAGTCGGATGTGCGGAGGACGTGCTTTTCACATCACGTCATTTATTGTTACAATGATGTATTCCATGGTTTAATTTTTCAATCACGTTCTGAAAGTACCGAAAATGGAAGAATCCTTGCTTTTAAACTCTATGATTTATCTCTTGCTTTACTTTCCTTATTTATGGAAACTTATTTACTATTTTGTTGCATTCTTATAGTGTTTCAATAACCCTAAACTCTATTCACTTGTCATCCATAATTTTTGTAAATTTTAGGTTTAAATTGTATACTGAGAGAGAATTCAACACATGCCTTTTCATCCAACTAGTGGAGCTTCGTTTATAGGTACTCAACATCAAGTCCACCTCCAAAATGAAACCCTTTGCCCTATGAAATTTCAAACTACTAGAGAATGTAGGAAGTTTAGAAAACTAGGTAAGTGGAGGTAATGTTAACATACCTTGCATTCTTCTATGATGAAATTGTGGAAAATTGGGGATGAAATTGTGGTAGAAAAGGGTTTAGGGGTTTTGGAGAAGAAAAGGAGGAAACTCTTGGGTGTTTCAAAGGGTATTAATTTCCCTTTGAATAAAACCTTTGAAGAAACCCTTTAATGATTTTTTAAACTGTCAGATGTAGATTCTGAGTTCGTAACCTACTTGGGAGGCTCTTCCAAACTCAGAAGACAATCTACTCTTTTAATTAAACCCTTGGACAAACTACTGAAGTCGAAAGTTAGTCGGAATATTAAAAAAAAATCCCAAATCGAATCAATTCATCGTAAAAATTTAAAACCCCAATTACCAAATCCCCCCACCCCAAAAAAACATAAACTCAAAATTTTCAAATTAATATGAAAGAAGATAATAGCTAGAATTCGTGGTGCTAAGAATAATGCAGTGAGTCACTAGAGTCATCACTCGATCACGGAGTAAGTTCTTCAATAATAAAGTGGAGCAAAGGTATGTCAATTTACACACGTTAGAGATGTTGTAATCCTAAGGTTATACGTGCTTCAGATATTGAAGATTTGTGCTTAGATTACTTATTAGCTCGTTTCAAAGACAAAAACCTAGAAACAGTATTATGCCTAGAAGAAAATGTTTATGCGGATGAGGCAGTCCAATTTTATGCAAATTGAGACAAAAGTTGGAATAATCGTGATGTAATGAAGGTGAGTGGCATGAATATCTCCATGACAATGTATACTATTAATGAAGCCCTAGGTTGTCCATACTCCGACCTCGAAGACCTTTTGTCCTACAATTTCCATGCTCCTCTAGAAATTTACCCCCAAAAAAATTGGTCAGGTGTTACTGAATCCACCCCTTTATGTCCCGTGGAAATGGGTATGAAATACTTTCATAGGAATAGTGATATTGTGGGTCAATCGGAGTGGTAGTACTGCCGAAGGGTAGGCATGTATGCTTGTGAGCTGACAATAGTGAACCTTATGCTTTTATACTATGTCATGGAGGGGGGGTGAAGATATACCCGGGGTACACGATCCTTTGCAGCATGCTTAAGGTTAGGGGAACCAAGAAAAAAGATCTCATGTATAGTGGCTTGAAAACAACAATGATGAAGAAAGCCAGAGTCCAACCCGCAAATAGATTACTCCGTCTTGATTACTATGATGATTAATGGTTCCAGCATAAGCAATTGAGGGTGGATTTGACAAGTGGAATCACTGCCCCGTCCCCGAACAGGCAGCGATGAGCACGAAGAGGACCCAAGCCACAACACTTGATGGTTGAGGCATATAGTGTTTGTGAGTATTTAAATGCACTACCTTATATACAAAATGTTTTATTTATTTTGATGTACTCAATTTTGATTAGTTGGTTATATTTTGTTTTATAAGATCCTAGAGCAGTTGGAATAGTACTATCTGTGAGTACTTTAACTGCATCCGTGCCGACGTGGCTTCGGCCTATAAGATGTTAACTGCAGCAAAATCCCAATAAGCCCTCTTCATGGAATCCCAAGGACTGCAGCTGAAACTTAGTGAAGATGATGAACCAGCCAAATTTTGAGATGATTTTCTCAGTGGATAAGGAAGAGGATGAAGATGCCAAGGGATATGCGAGGATCCCACCAGACGCGGCAAACTTAGAGATTGAAGAAATGTCTGAGGAAGATTAGATTTTAGACTATTTCTATGTTATTGGTTATTAAATTGGTTGGAAGAGATTATTATTAATTCTATAAATATTTATGTTAGTTGACATTTCCAAACTCGTTTAGATTAATTAACGCATAATATTTCATTGCGCGTTTGTGAATTGGTTGATGAGGGGATATGTTTTTGAAAATGCACTAAGATATCTTAGTGCAAATGGTTAGATTGCAAAGGAATTACTCAGAAATATCTCAAAATCCAAAGCAGTTTCCAGTTCGGAACTGCGAAGGCTTTTAAAAAATGCACCAAAGCATTTACAAGTTTGTAAATGCTTCGATCCATTTACACATTATATCTAATCCAAGTTTCGAGTTCTTTGGTTCCAAATTTTGCCTCCAAATCCATCCCCTCTCGGGTTTAGAAAAGGCTTCCTTTTTTGCTACTTAATTGATTCTGAGCTTGTAACCATATTTGTCTGCACTACAAAAGGTTGAATGACATGTTACGAGTTTGAACCTTGAAATTGGCTCTTTCATATTGTTGGCCCGAAGATCTTCCGAACTCGTAACCTAATTGAAGGTATGAATAAGAAAATCCCCAAATCGAATCAGTTCATTCCTCCCCCAAATCACAAAACCCTAACTCATTTCGGAATTACAAATTCAATCATCTCCACTTCAAATACAAACAAAAATATCAGGAAATACATGGAAATGGGTGGTTTGAGTAGCGTTCCACGATCAAGATCCAATGGGCACAATCCTGAGTTCGATCAAGTAAGTTCATTTCTCTCTATTTGCTCAAACGAGTTACAATGCTTTGCAAAAAAAAATTGGAAAATTGCTTGATTTTTATATAATTTATTTAATTAAGATGAAGATAGGTTTAGCCTACCCGTTAGGGAAATTTGAAGACCAGCATATTAAAACATTATTAGGGTTGGGTGAACCATCTTATTTTCATAAGGTGTGTCAGTTCTATAGTAATTTGCTTGAGGTTGCTAATGGTGATTACTCGACTAGGGTTTCGAGGATTGAATAAATAGTTAGGATGCCCATACACGATTCTCAATTTTTTTACCCGGAGGGGTAAACAGTCCATTGGATGATATATACCATCGAGAGTAATGGCCACTACTTGTAGATTACCCCTTCGTCGACCCCATCGAATGTAGTTTGAGATATTTTCAACATAAGCCGGTGGATTTGGGAAAGCCGAAGACATTTTTTCTCACTCATTTGAAAAAAGACCAACATATTGTGTATGAAATTATTGCTAGGAGTTTAGTTCTAACTTCTGCACATATCACGGAGCCTAGTTATGCCACTCTAATGTTGTTTTATTACATAATTGATGTTACAGTTTTCAACCCCAGGGCGGCAATATTTAGGCACATGTTGTGGGTTTCCATTTCGAAGAAAGTGGTTAAGAGTCTCCCAAATGGGAATTTGATTACTTTGATATTGAGAGGAGTGAGTGGGTTAACATTGCACCAGGAGAAAAAGGCCCCGAAGTATTTTGACAAGACTTACATCCAAAAAAAAAGTGGAGATTTTTCGAGCAAAAATGGTACCATAGTCCCCTTGACGGTTCAGAGCCAAGCAAGAGATTGAGGCTTGAAAAAGGTTATTGAAATAATACTTATCAATGCCTTTTATATTTATTGACCTTTAAATATTGACATTATTCAATGTAAACGTTTTTTTTATTCGGAGAAGATTACTTCAAATGCTTCAAGGAGTGCTATCGTTGGGGGGCGGTATTAGATTTTGGCTATGAAGCAGAAGATTTGGAAGTTGGAAAAGAACGAGCCTACGAGCAACACATCGCTTCGACATCTCGAGCGCTACACTTCGATGGGTGATCTTGATAGGGAGAATTTGGTATAGACTTTTCAATGTTAGTTTGTAAGATATGGTGTGTTTGAAATGTTTGGTTTGGATAATTAAATTAGTTCGCTAAACTTGTATTGAATATGTTAAAAGTGTCTCTTGCATTCATAATTTACTATGTTGAAAGTGTTTCTTGCATGCCCCGGTTATACCATGGTTAAAATTAGATAGTACTTGAAAAATGAGATGTTAGAAAGTGCAATTATGAACTTGAAACCACTAGACCCAAAGGACTTTCTAACTCAAAAGCCCTTCCAAGCTATAGGAAAATGCTTGAAATACACATATATCCATCCTTCACACTAGCCACACTACCTTTGGTTCTTTGTCCCTCTTTCTTTTATGATTTACCTTACCTTAAATGCTTACCCAAATACCTTTATCGTTTTCGTTGTTGCCGACAAAGCTATTCAAACTCCGATCATTCTCAACAAGAAAAATATCATCCTCCATTCCACTAATTATAATGTGTTGACCGAAACCAATAATTTCTTCCATTTCATGTTCTTTAACAAAAGATCTTTTCCATTCCACCACAATCTCCCACTGGAAAAGCGACTGAAACTCTCACATGAAAAACTCGATGAGCTTATGATGCCAATATAAAAGGGTCTTCCTTCCAACCAACCTGGCTTTTGTCTACGAGAGTGAGTCCCAAATCCTCATTTTGTTGATCGTTATTGATATCCACACATTGACATTTAAAAATGGACACATGCATAGTTACATAGTCAAGATCCTAAATATCTAAAATTGTACCAAAATAACACTGGTGGGGGTACATTGGATTGTTGTCACTTCCACAACCAACATGTAAGGCTTTAGACACGAGACACACTCCTCTGTTTTGAGAAACACCATTATCATAAACCAATTTGGTGGAAAAAAGTAAAATTGTTGATGTCGTACCCTCCATAATAAAGTACAAGTCCCAACGGTCTATGCGCCAGCCATTTTAGTTTCTCTGAATGATCTCCAATATCCACACGATCTCAGATCCATGAGGCAAAGGTTCTAGTGTGTAATTGTAGTGCATGAGCTTCATTGAAATTGGGGTAGGCTACTCTTATGGAAACAATGTGAATCTTGGTATAAGGGACAACATTTTCATGGTTGTAAAGAACATAAATATGCGATGCGAATAGATTATTTGCACCATGGTTAAAAAGCTTGACATGTCTAATCCCTTGGCCATTTACCCTCCCTTTATGTCTAGAAATTGATACCCCAGCGGAATTGACCTCTTTCATATAAACAGTAAAGAACTCTATTACCTTCTCTGCAGGATACGATTGCACAATACTTTCATTGGGCCTATACCAAATTTTCACATAATCCTTGAATATTTTCATGTACCTCTCGACCGGGTACATCCATCTGAAAAATACAAAACCACATAGTTTTGTCTCCCGCACCAAATCAACGACTAAGTGGACCATAATATCAAAATATGATGAGTGTAGGGATAAATATATTTCCATCCGAAGAAGAACTTCCACAATAATTGCATGCAACCTAGCCAACTTTGAAATGCTAATGCTTTTGCAACAAATAGACTTAAAGAACAAATAGAGCTTTATAATGCACATTCTTACATGGAATGGCAATGGCAATCGAATGGCAATAGCATTCAGTTTCTGTATTATGTTGTGGCAATATTGTGACTTCAACCCAACCAACTTCAACTCCACAATAGACACACATGTACTGATATGGGACGAATAAGCCCCAGGGACCTTCACACTACAAAGGGTCTCACATAATGATTTCTTCTCCAACTTAGACATAGAATAGAAAGTAGGGGGAAAATAACAATCATCACCAAATGTCACTGGACCTAAGATTTTCTTAATTCTCATCTCAACCAAATCAAGCCAAACCTTCAACCCATCCTTTGTTTTCCCGGATGTATCCAACAACATCCCAACCAAACAATCAAAAACGTTCTTCTCAATATGCATAACATCAAGACAATGTCCAATGTCTAAATTATCCCAATAGGGTAGTCTAAAGAATATTAAACATTTCTTCCAACTCTCTTCGACGGAAGATTTTTGCTTTTTCTTCCCAAAGTCATTGGACAAATTCTTAACAATTTCAAATACCTAGACACTAATTAATTGTGCAAGTTGTTGTCTAGCCTCCACTCCCCCATTAAACCATTTCTTCTCCAATCACCTTGGGTGCCCCTCGGGAAGAAATCTCATATGCCTCAAATAAACGGTTTTACAATAATGCTTCAATTGACATAAAGAAGTATCCTTATCACACACAACACAAGCAAAGTGAACTTTCACCGAGTACCCAGACAAATTACCATAGGCTGGGAAATCATTAATGGTGCAAAACATAAAAGGTTTAAGTGTGAAGATATCTTCATCACTACCATCATAAGTTCTAACACCAACATTAAATAGAGTTAAAAATATCATCCACAAGAGGAGAAAGGTACATATCTATATAATTACCATGTTGCCTTGGCCCTGAAACTATCATAGATAACCACACACACTTACGTTACATTGTCAACCATGATGGTAGATTATAGATCACCAACATAATAGACCAAGAACAACGTGTGCTACTAATATTAACAAATTGATTCATTCTGCTATTTGACAAACCTAACCTCAAATGTCAGGGTTCAGGGCCAAACTCAGGATATAGTGCACCTAATTTCTTCCACTTCCCACAATCTGATGTATGTCTATCACATCATGCACGGGTCAAACCCTTTCCCCTTGCCAACTCAATAAATTTGCATCTTCTTTACACGCAAATAACTTCTTTAATCGGTGAATGATAGGGAGATATAAAAACACTTTAGCCGGTGTTTTTTCACTAGTGGATCATGGGTCATTAAAGACACAATCGGATGTTTTTTTAAGAACCGTCTTTGATAAGTAGTTCCAATTTTAGAACTTGCTTCGGTTTGACCCTCTTCGTGTTAGAAGGAGTTTTAATTGTAAATGAAGGTAGTTATTGATATAACCGCCTTTAAATGGTCCGGTTAAAGGCGGTTCTAATAATAAACACTTTTGACCGACTATTTTAGAAGGCGGTTGTGACTTTCTGCTTTGTTGGTCCAAAGTTAAGAGTTTGTAACCTTACTCCCAAAGGATGTTCCAAATTCAGAAGTTCGGGATCAACCATTTTCGAAGAGACGAAGTATGTTTCTCAACCAGAACTTATTCGGTGCCGAGTTCCGAGATCTGGACTCTGTCTCATAGAAAGGCATGACCACTTGAAGAAGTTTTGATTTTGGAACTATATTTTGGTCAAGATTCATTTATTTTTTAAATGGTTTTATCATTTGGTGAAAGGAAAGATTTGGAAACCAAGAAGTATTTGAAGATTGAAGATGAAGTAATTGGAAAGGTATATGTGATATTAATTTGTTCATTACATGTATTAATTATAAGGTTTTAATTTTTTTGAATGTATGGGTTAGGGTTTATGTGAAGGTATAGGATTTTTTTATGTTTATCCCACTAATTTATGGCATTTCTACGTAGGTTGTTTGAAATGGATCGTATTGAGCTTATTAGTAACAATCGTATGAGTTTGTTCGATTACACTCCTTTAATTGAATCTTTTGTTGTGATTTTGTTTGAACACGCATCGAAGAATAGTGTGGTTTGTTCACGATGCCCTTATAGAGATTGTAAAAATGATACGTGGGAAGAAAAAGTTACAGGAACATCTAATCACTTGGACATTTGACACTAGTTACATTAATTGGGTGTGGCACAGGGAGGTTGCGAGTGTTGTAGATGGGAAAAGAAAGGAAGATGGTGATTTACACGGTGACAATACATTTAACGAGATGGTCGAGGATGTTGATAGAGAGTTTCACGGGAAACCAGAGGCTCTTGTAGCATTACATAATGATAGAAAGACCACATTGTACAACGGGTTCAAGCATTCAGTGTTGAGTGAGACTTTCAAAATTATGCATTTGAAATCCAAGTTTGGGTGGACTGATATAGGGATGCCGGAGAAACTTGAATTAACTAAGGAATTTCTTCCTGAGAGTACTCTTATGCCTGATAGATCATATGTATCGAAAAGGATTCTCTGTCCAATGGGACTGGAATTGGAAAAAAATTCTTAACTACCTGAATGATTGTATGTTGTATAGGGGAAAAGGTAATGAGTTACTAGAAAACTATTGGGTTTTCGGTGAGTCAACGTATGAGATGAAGCGGGGTGCCATAGTTTTAGGCCAAAGTTGGGTCAGGATCGAAGAATAAGACATCAGCTCAATTTTTGTGGTATCTCCCAATCATACCTTGGTTGAAGAAATTTTTTGCACGCAAGGAAGATGCCAAGTTGTTGTATTGGCATTATGAAAGAGTTAAACCTAACGATGATGTGATTAGGTATACATCATATGGTGAGCAGTGGAATAAGCTAGATCCCACGTACCTTGAGTTCAAGGGCAATCCCTGACATTTGAGGTGAGGCCTATCAACTGATGGAATGAATCCTTTTGGTAATATGAGCAGCACACACAGTTCTTAGCATGTGATGTTAGTGGTCTATAACTTGCCTTCCAGGCTTATGATGAAACGTAAGTATGTGATACTAAAGTTGATGATTTCTGGTCCAAAGCTACCCGATAAAGATATAGATGTTTACCTTTCTCCTCTTATTGCTGATTTTCTGAATTTTTCAATGATGGAGTCCACGTGTATGATGGCAGTGTGAATGATACTTTTACATTGAAGGCTTTATTGTTTTGCACCATAATGATTTCCTTGCATAGGGAAATCTGTCTATATATTCGGTGAAGGGGCACTATGAATGCCCTATTTGTAAGAGGTCAACATGTTTTACTCAATTAAAGCATAGATGTAAAACTGTTTATCAAGAGCACATGTGTTTTCTTCCAGAGGGCCACCTATAGCAATTTGCAAGGCAGTGTTCAACGGTGAAATGGAGGAAAGAGGAAAGCTGATTCCATTATCGGGTGTTGATGTATTTGAGAGGGTTAGGAACTTGCCTAATGATTTTGATAAGGGGAAGAGAAAAGCGGTTGTTGAAGGCAGTTCAAGAAATGTTCAATTTTTTTAGACTGTTTTATTAGAAGGATTTGGAGGTCAGGCACTGCCTTGATGTAATGCACATTGAGAAGAATGTTTGCGACTCTTAAGTGGGTACACTTTTGAATACACCTAGTAATACCAAATATGGTTTTAAGTCCCGACTTGATATGGTCAAAATGGGTATTAAGAAGATTTTGGGTCCTGTGATGAATGGTGATGAATGTTACCGCCCGCTTTCTTGTTATTCAATGTCTCATTCAGAGGAAAAAAAAGCATATTGTGAGACCTTGAGTAGTTTTAAAGTTACTGATGCTTATTTGTCCAACATTAGTTCTTGTGTTTCTTTGAATGAGTTAAAGTTGGTTGGTATGAAATAACATGATTGCCACAACTTGATGCAAAAAATGAATGACATAGCCATGGGTC
>JAUOBV010223292.1:0-11726 GCA_032360425.1 Rubia occidens
TACTCAGCTTCATTGTTCAAGGCTGGGAACTTGAAGCATAGAGCGTAGGTCGACTGCATTCCTTTCGAGTCTACTATTACCAATCATGTGCCTGCTCTCTCCACTCCGAAGGCTCCATCTACATATAACTTCCATACGTCTATACTCTCTTCCTCGTACCAACTTGTAGGTTGAGGGTCGCCTTCTACTGTAGGCAATTTCATCTTTTCCTCCTTTGGAATCTGTGCTAGGAAATCTGTCATCACATGCCCCTTAATTGCTCTTCTTAGGGCGTACTTAATGGCGTGTTCCCCCGGCTGAAATTCCCACTTCATTAATCTCCCTGAGCTTTCCGGCTTGGTCAGTATCACCTTGAGGAGTTGGTTCGTCAGGACCACCACAGGGTGTGCTTGGAAATACTACCTTAGCCTCCTCACCGCGTGGACCAGGGTCAGCGCTAGCTTCTCCTGATCTGTGTATACCGGTTGCTAGACTTTGTTTTCCTCTTTGACCAACACCCCACTTATAACTTCGTCGCTTGCTGTCACATACAGGTACAAGGTTTCTCCCTTCCTTGGGCTGGTCAGCGTGGGCAGGTCTCTCAGGTAAGTTTTCAGCTCCTCGAACGCCGTCTCCTGTAACTCTCCCTATTTCACCATCCTCTTTTTTATCAATGCATTCTTTCAATACCTTGAAGAATGGGAGTGCTCTCTCGGCTACTCGCGACATAAAATGGTTCGTAGCAGCCAGCTTCCCGTTCAGACTCTCAACCTCTTTCACTGTGTTCGGCAATTTTATTTCTAAGATCACCTTTACCTCCTTGGGGTTTGCCACAGGCCCTCATTTGACACCATATACCCTAGGAATTTCCCTGTCCCACTCTGAATTGGCATTTGGTTGGGTTCAGCTTCATTCCAGTTTTCCTGAATTGTGAAAGTCTCCCTGACGTTTTCCACGAAGGTCTCGTACGGGCTGTTCTTTATCACCATATCATACACATACACCTCCAAGTTCATGCCGATCTATTTTTTGAAAAACCTTATCCACCACCCTATGATACGTTGCTCCAGTGTTTCTCAAACCAAAAGGCATCTTGCGATAACCGAAGGCCCCTTTTTCGTGATGAAGACAGTTTTCTCCATGTCGCTTTACAACATGGGAATGTGGTGGTATCCCTTGTATGCGTCGAGAAAACATTTAATCAGGTGGTTAGTGAGGGCATCTACCTTCTGGTCAATGACCGGCACCGAGTAGCAGTCTTTGGGGCAGGCCTTCTTCAGGTCCGTATAGTTCACACACATCCTCCAATTGCCATCACCCTTCTTAACCAATACCGGATTGGCCAGCCAGGTTGGATATGGAATTTCCTCTAGTATCCCCACTATAACAAGATGGCCCACTTCCTTGTTGAGTGCCTCATTCCTTTCCTTACACAATATCCTTTGTTTTTGCTGGACTGTCTTGTGAGAGGGGTTCACCTTTAGTTCGTGACAACCTATATCCTTCGACACCCCTATCATACCCTCCAGCTTCCAGGAAAAGGCTTGCCCGTTCTCCTCCACGACCTTCACCAACTCATCTTTCATTGAGCTGGGAGGTCGGTTCCCA
Organism: Rubia occidens; assembly: GCA_032360425.1. Taxonomy (NCBI): domain Eukaryota; kingdom Viridiplantae; phylum Streptophyta; class Magnoliopsida; order Gentianales; family Rubiaceae; genus Rubia; species Rubia occidens. The sequence continues at coordinate 1,588 of JAUOBV010223292.1, forward strand.
TCTGCACTGACTAGCTTTCATTCAGCTTCACCGTTTCTACTTTCGAGCCCAACTTTGATGGATCATCTCCTTCCGTGATTAAACTAACAAGCCTGGCTTTGTCAACCTGCATCTCACAACTTATGCATTCGTCTTCCCTTTTCCTCTTGTTGAGCACAATCATGTGACACTCTCTGGCTCTCTGTTGGTCTCCCTTTACTGTGGCTATTCCTCCCCTGGTCGGGAATTTCAACAACAAGTGTAGGGTGGACACTATGCCCTTGAGCAGAGCTAGCGTCGGCCTACCCAGTATCAGGTTGTAAGGACTATTTGCGTTTATGACTATGAATTCAATGTCCACCATTTTGCTCCTTTCGTCATCTCTCACCATCACCGGTAGGAGTATGGCACCCTTCAGCCATACCATCATATCTGTGAAATCCACCAACGAGGTGTCCGTCCGTTCTAACTTTCTCCTAGTATTCTCATCCAGCTTTTCAAAACAATGCCAATACATAATTTTTGTAGAGCTCCTCATGTCGACATATGCTCGGTGTATCCTCTTATCTGTACTCCGACCGTTATCACTACTACGTCTGCACCTGTTGGATCATCCGGTACCGGGTCACTATCATTAAACATTATTGTTTTGTTTGCTCCCAGCTTCCTTTCCTCCGGTGTTCGATGCAGGGTCTTCCTGCAGCGTGCTTTTCATTGAGACTTTGTCCTTCCCAATGCACTTCCACCTATGATGGCATATATATATGTGTCACCGTAGCTACTCTCCCTCTTTCACCGGGGGCATTCCCTCCCTACCTTTTGCGGTGCTCATGAGCTTTCTCTACTCTGGTTACCTCATTTCCCTTGTCTCTCATTCGATCCCTGTCGGGGCTTTTTGCCTTAATCCAATTGTCTTGCTGTTTTTGAAATCCCATGTACCTCATTTTTCTTTGATAGATGGCCCTATTGTGATCCTTCACACTTTTTGCCAAATGTACCAGTTCTCCTCTCTCCAGTGCATCCTCTATATTGTGCTTCAGGTGAATACAGTCATTTGTGTCATGGTCGTGTTCACAATGGTACTCACAGAACCTAAACTTATCCCTTCATTCTAGGTGTGCCTTCATTCTTGGAGGAGCATTCAGGATGCCCTTTCCGGCATATAGGTCAAAAATTTCTCTAGGCGTTTAGATAAGAGGAGTAAAGGATCTTTCTGACCCGTTGAACCTGCTGGACGGTTGATTGATGCCAGTCCAGAAATTAGTTCTTCCCTCTGTGCCGTCCTTATCAGCCCAGCGCTGATCGTGGTCTCCCATCGCTTCCTTCTTTCTTTTATCCGCCAAGTCCGCCTTGTGAAAATTTCCAGTTCTCCTCATCAACTCATCATTTGTGTCTATAAGGAACTGGCTGCTTCTCTCCTCCACATAATTTGCTTCATAATTGAATCTCTCCTAGTACGCTGACAGCGGCTCATCTAGCTTATGTCTAATGGCGAGTAACTCTTATCTTATCTTCCAAAACTTTTTCCTTTGCATGAAATGGGTTAAGAACTTATCCTCCAGTTGGTCGAAGTTGTCTATCGTCCCATCTTCCAGGTTCCTGAACCACACTCCGACCGCATCTATTAACATGTCACAAACACCTTGCACCATATAGCTTGTGGTATCGCAAAAGTGGCCATGTTGGTACAAAAGGTGTTCAAATGGTCCTCCAGGTCAGCCTCGCCGTTGTATTATCCCAGGTTCATTGTTATTTTTAACTTTAGGTTCGCTGTGAACAACTGTATCTGTTTGGTAAACGGTGAACCCCAAGCCTACCTATCTGAACCCCTTTCTCCTCTTGGCAGCGCCCTTCACCCAGCCTGTTCTTTATTCCTCTGGGGTGGTACATAACCTTCTCTCCATTCATGGTCTGCCGCCGCTTCTTCCGCTTCAGCTCCCCCTATTTTCTTCAGGGAAGGCAGTATTGTTATCTCTTCTGGTAGGTTCCTCGGAAACCCCCTCTTGTTCAAGGAAAAGCTTCTTCAGGTGCACATCGTGTCTCCGCCACCGCGACTGCCCGTCTTCCATTTCCTTTAGTCTGTTCATCATCTCTTTCTATGACGCCATTATCATTTGAATGATCTCTGAGTCATTCGCTGCTCCCTCTATCGTGTGGATCTGATGTCCTTCCCCCCTCGGCGTCAGCGTCGGTGTGGGCTCATCTTCCTATGTTACGTCTTCTACCATCACCTGGTTATACGTATTTGTTCCTCCATCTTCTCCAGGCTTCTCCAAGCTGCGTGAGTGCTGAAAAGTTATCACGCTTCCCACAGACGACGCCAATGTTAATACCAAAATTTGTAGTATGGCTGACAATGATCCACACTAGCCCAATATACACCTTCACCTACAAGACAGGTAGAGAGAGGTTAGGAAGGCAGGCACATGGTCGTGCCCACTCCGACACTCCTGTTAGTCATTGGAGCCATGTAGAAGAAAGTGCTAGTGAATAGTAGACTGATTGGAATATCTTACCTTGTGTTTTGCACTCTTTCTCGTTATATATGGTTTGGTGGCTGATAGGACTAGATTTTTCCCATCAGCATCCCTCAAGAAGCTACCTATTTTTCCTCACGATTAGGTATTGTCCCTGGGTATACGGGTCGCACCTCTCTGTTTTCTCTCTATTATTAGGCCGCTAGGCCCATACATTATCAACTAGCATCATTGCTACTACAGTGCGTTGATGGCACCCGTGGTGAATATTCCTCTCCATCAATTTCCTTTGGGCCATATTGTGCCATAAATTTAGGGTTCTTCTTGCACACTTCATAGCAATGAAAGAATATGTATGGCGTCACTTTCATATGCGAACAAGTTCATGTCCCATGACTTTATATCTCTTTGGCTAAAGCCACTCCCGCCCGATTGTAGTGGCGTGCAACTTTACTTTCACATCCCACATATTTGGCGATATCGTGAGAAGTTTTTTACCACTGAGCCTAGCACGACTTCGTTGACCGACTGTATTTGGCATAATGATTCACATCAGTCATAATTTTATACCAAAACACACCAGCATTCTGACCCATACCCATTATAGAATCGGTGGAATGCTCAAACCAAACACCGCATAGAACGCTACCATCAGCTACACTCTATTTGTCCCGGCTAACTTTCTTCTTTGTATCCTTACTCCCGGACACTGGTTCAATTTTATTTCTTTCTTCACATACTTCATTTCCTAAACGAATAAATAATTATTTTCCTTTGTAAAACAAATGTCAAACATATACTAATTGAAATATGTTTATTTATTTTTAAAATAAATGAACAAATTAAATATACTAATTTTAATATATAAAAAAAGTAAAAAATAGAGGCAACGTAAATGAATTAAATATACTACTTTCTTAAAAATACTAATTTACATATACAATTTTAAATACTTTTATTCATTTAAATAATATATCAAAAATACTACTTTACATATACTAATTTAAATACTTTTATTCATTTAAATAATATATATCAAATATAGTGATTTTAAATTATAACAAAAAGAAACAAAGGCACTGTAAACTAGACTCTTCATAATTAAAATATAACACATTAAGATAGGGCTTACCATCCTGAACATTGTGACTACCAAATTGCCGCCCACGTTCACTACCAAACTTTTGGCCCAGTGAACCCCGACCTCCTTGGAGTAAAATGCTCCTGATTCCTTTATAGTCTCAAGGTGTGGAGAATGACAGTTTTGACTAAAAAAAATTGGGTGTAATTTTTGCGATTGAGCGTATGGATTTTGGGAAGAGTGGTTAGGGTAAGGAGACTTTGTGTATGCATTTTAGGAAGAGTGGTATTGATTTTAAAAATTCATATACTCCCTCCATCCCTTTGTTTCTTCTGTCTTACCACCAAAAAATGTCATTTTTTAAGTCATTGAAAAAAGCATTAAAATAGCTTGTGAACAAAAAAATATTTCATCTTTTTTTTACATTCAAAAGTTTGCCAAAAATGGAAGTAAGACAATAATATATGGACACAAATAGGGGGGTGGAGGGAGTATGAATGTTGGGAATTCATATAGAAATTGGGAGGGGGTTTGGAGAATTTTCATAAAATTCTGAATTTGAAAATAATGGACGAACATTCAGATTTTGCGATGAATTAAAAGAATTTGGAATTATCGTATCTTTTCCCTTAGATGATCTTCGTGAATCCATCACAAAATATGGATATGAAAGTTAATATTGGAGAAAATTTAGGAGATGAAACAATGAGGTAGGAGTATTGGAATTGGAAGTGGTGTGATGAAATGGATTGAATTTAGCTCTATTTACAGGTTAAAAAGTTGGGAATTGAATGAAAAAAATTCTGAAATTTTATTTTAAAAAATTTAAAAATCTGTAATTTTTTAAAAATTGTTGTTGGGACATGTGTCACCTGAGCACGTGTCCCATTCAAAATCTGCCAGGAAATATAGCCGTTGAATGAGGACATGTGTCGCTCTGTGATTGGGCCACGCGTCCCCTGCATTTATATTAAAACAGAAAGGCTGATATAGTCGTTGTGGACACGTTGTCCAATCAACGGGTGCCACGTGTTTGCATCAGAATTTTTTTTTTAAAAAGAAACAGCCATTAGTGAGACACGTTAGCCAATAGCAGGTTGCTAAGTGTTCATGGCTTGGACAAAAAAGGATCGCATGTGAGCAGTTCCAGCTCTGATGCAAGGAAGGCAAAAGTGGTTGCTTGCCTAGTTTCTTACCAAGAAACCATGGCCAGTTAATTATTAAGAAATCACTCTGAAAACCACCAATGTGGGTATGTACGATTTCTAGAGTGATGTTTTAAAATTAAAAACTACCACTGCACAAGTAAGGCATTGCTGAGGAATTACCGAAAATCTGCAGTAGAGATCGTGTGAAAGAATGAGTTTGATTTGGAATATGATTATTTAATTGTTGTTGGTTGTGCTAAAATTAACACTTTTAATAGGCCTGGGTTGTCGAAGAATTTCCATGTTTTGAATGTAAATGTTCAATACACCAGAGTGAATCAACTTTAATTTTTGATGAGTGTTGTAAAGAAAAAAATTTATGTGGGGAATTTCTTTATGTGGGTTGAGCATCCAATGGTTTATTGACATGTGTTAAATATGATGAGAGAAAAATAAATAAAAGAAATTGAAAACAAAAAAATGTTAATAACTTCCCAACACTTGTACACGTGTCAATAAATTATTGGACCCTCACCCCCACAAAAAGAAGTCCCGCGTATAAAAAAAATTATGGGGTGTTGTGTTTGTTTAGTTTACCCAAATAAGTGAAATTTTAATTTGTAATAGGATAAACAATCATTTTAGCAAAACATGATTTCATGTTTAAAATTGTCATTTTGCAAATTAAAAACACTTTACTTTTAAATTTACCAAACACATCAGCTGCTTTTAACATTGAAAAGCACTTATAAGCTAATTTTACCAAACACTAGAAGTGTTTTGCTTTTTAGCAACTTATTCTCACAGATAAGCATAAGCCAAATTAACTTAGAAGTCCAGCCCTACCAAACACACCCTAAGAGTAGTATCTCCAAAAGGTATAGAACTATAATGTGTGGCAGACGAAACAGATCCATTAGGCAGTAGAACATTAACATAATCGATAGCAGTAGTAATATCACTAAGAGAACCCTTGCCACCAGTCATGTGATATGAGGCTCCCGGATCAAGAATCCAAGGTAAAGTAGACTTACCTGACCCATGGTCAGAAATAGAATTAACTGGTTAAATAAATGTAGGGTCGTACTTCATTGGTCGTCAGACAGAGCAGAACCAAAATCATATCGGGTAGGAGGGCCAGAGGAGACGGTCGCCGCAAACCCTGGCGAACGGTGGCTGAGGATGGCATGGTGCCAGCGGCTGGAACGCTGGGTGCAGCGGTGACTGGTGGAGCTGGCACCGTATTCTTCACGGCGTTGGCTCTGTCCCTCATCTCCATGAACCATTACGGATAGCATGTGAGCTTCAAACAAGTAGCTTTGTCGTGGTTCTTGCGATGACAATGCGTACAAATGAGATTCTTCCATTCAGCTGCAGTGAGAGCTCCAGGCAAAGATCCTGAAGGTGGTGGGCAACGAGCAGCATATGTCATGGAATCATTTAAAGACTCGCTAGACCGAATGAAGGTTTTATGATTCTCCTCCTGAGACGCAAGGGCATGCATATGCATGGCAGAAGGAAGCGGTTCTTGAGTCATAACATTGGATTGCAAGGTGTGATAGTGATGTACACAATTACGCATGCGTTAGCCGATGCATTTAAAATATTTATTATCATCTTTGGTTTGGTTGATTGCTATTTTTACTTTGCACGACAAAGGGTTTGGACGATCATTTTTGGTTAATAATTTTGGTTTATGCCGGTTTATAAAATTTTATAAGGATTCAAATAACCTACCAATAATATTATCAATTATACCGGTTCGGTTAGCATCGGTTTCGATCGATGTGTCGGTTATTACCGATTACCATAAATATCATTCATTAAAATATAAATCCATATATTAATATTGACTAGCGGAAAGTCATCGTGCATTGCGGGATATTATTAATTAAAATACTAGGATTAAGTTTTTCGTACATGTTGTATCTTACATTTAAATTCAAATCAAAGAACTTTATTTTAAATTTTATGTTTTGTACCTCCGGTTTGGCTTTTAGTTTCAGTTTGATGTTATTGATGTCTAACTGTTTCAGTTTTTTGAACTTTTTGCTTGGGCAGAATGTCTATTTTATTGATGTTTTATTATTATTTTTTGATGTTCCTTGTTTTCAGATTGATGTTTTCATTTGTGTTGATATGTCGTTATTTTCTTTGATCTTATTATCCTTTTGCTGAAGTACTTTGTGTTGTATTATATTTTTCTTATGCTTATTTAATTAAATTTAATGTTTCAGATGCAATTGTTGTTAGTGTGAGACAGTCACATCGACTGAGGGGTGATCCTAATGTTGATTTGATATCAGGTCTTTCTCTTGTTAGTTACTTTTCTGAATGCTGCATATTAATGTTTCATATATTTTTTTTTATTAATGTTGTTGTTTTGTTTTAGGATTCTCATTTGTGAAGAGGAGACAGAAGGAGAAAGTCAAGAGAAAACTTGATCGGTCGATGAAGATGAAACTTCATAAGAGCTTATGCTCATAATTTGGATGACTGTGTTGACTGAATCGGGTTCTAGTCCTGCTGATAAAGCTGGACCGGATTGTATGGTTGCAGATGAAGTTGCTAATTCTGAGAAATCATCTTTTTCTTTTTTATTTACTTTTCTAAATTATGTATATTAATGTTTTGTATATTTTCATTAATGTTGTTGTTCTATTTCAGGACTCTCTCCCAAGATGAGACAGAAGGGGAAAGCAAAGAGAAAGATTAATTTGGTTTATGAAGATGAATCTTTAGAAGGATCTGGTGGTCGCAATTTCGAGACGGTGCTGACTGAGGCAGGTTCTGGTCCTGCTCATAAAGTTGCTAATTCTGATATTCCGTCTCAAGGGAGGATGTTGCGCAAATCTGTTGCTGTGAAGAAATCAAAGGTTGTTGCTGAGGGTGTCAGTGACAAAGGTATTGAAATTAAATTATTTATTTTCAATTTTTTAACCTTTCAATATTATATTTCATTTCCATATGGAATTTGATTTGATGTTTTATTTTTTGTAGTTGTTGGTGTTGGTAATTGTTAAAATCCTGTTACGAAGAATGATGTTGGATTGAAGAGGCAATCAAAAAAAGGATGATGTTGTTGGAGGTTGGTGTGTATGTTTTATACAGTTATTTTAGGATCTTTTGTACTCATTTTGGTATACTTTTATGCTTTGGATACTCTATTTTACCTTGAAATTCTATTACTAGAGTTAAGAGCGACTTTATCGCTTTTGTCACTTGTAACAAGGATTCCGTGAGACGAGGTTATTGTTGAAGATTTGAAAACCTTGAAGACTCTATTTTGAAGAAAATGAAGACTTTGAAGACCGAAGAAAGGAATAGGATACAACTACACTAAGACCAGAGAGAAGAAGTCAAGTAAAGGCAGAGTACTCTGGCCGTCGTGAGTCGCGATTCTATATTCCAGACCTCAAAACCCTAGTTTTTGTACTATAAATACTCATTACTTTTCTATTTCTTCTCCAACTTTTCTCCCCCGTTTCCAGACCTCAAAACCCTAGTTTTTCCATCTTAGTTTCTTCTTGAATATATGTTTAAATTGCTTTTGTTAATTAGTATGGGTTCCAGTAGCTAAACATAAACTTTGGAGCGATTGATTAAGGCTTCCAAGCCCATGTCCTGAGATCAAAATGTAAGCAATTTAATGCTTTTCTATTGTGTATTTATTGTGCATGAATTGGGTTGTTGAATCCATTAATGATATTGGAAGTTTGAGTGTATGAATTGTTCGTATTATTATGTGTTAGGGTTTGGAGAAATTAGCTAATTCTCCCAACTTTTGATATGAATCAAAAAGCATGAATAAGAACTTCCAATGTTGTTAATAATTTTATGAATGCTAGATAAATGTGATAATGTTGAATTTTTTGTCATGTTTGTTTTGTGTAGCAAATGAGAGAGGTTTATGAATGTTGACCGTTCATGACTAATCTTGTGTAAATGTATGAATTGGTTCAATGTTTAGACACGGTATAGTGTTTATAAGGGTTACCAAAATTTTTGATTCTTTGTACTTAATGTCATTAATAGGATACCTTTAGGTGTTGAACGACTAAAGGGGTCTTTAGTGAAGTTTAGCGAGAGATGTTGAATTCACTCTTGAAACTACTATCAAAGAAGGGTAGAAAATTTATCTTCACAACAAATAGTAAAAGTGTTAAATATATTATATGCTAAATGATAGATAGAAGGCTTGGAAGTAGAAGTCAATTGCCCCCAAAATCACATAATTCGTGTTTAATCTCATTTTATTGATTATTGCTTAATTAGTGTATTTGTATGGTTTGATAGTGTAACTTATATTTTTATTGTTAACTTAGAAAACCAATCCCCCCCCCCTTTTATGTGCTTTTTTATATATATGCATAACTTTATATCTAGTACACTATTTACATTTATAGCAAACACTTAGGAATATCGCTTGTCTTTGTGGATGACCTCGACTTACTATTATCTACTTAGTTGTAGTTAAGAGCACTTTAGGGCTTAAAATAGTATCTATGAGAGGTACGGAGACGACCTCCCAGTGCTTCGCTAGGAGAATGGTCATCCATCCCACACAAATCTCCCCCTTCGACTTCTTAGCCACACTAACTACTCTCACTATCCAAAACTCGGCCCATCTCTCGTAGCTTGTCTCCTCACTCGTTAGTTGCCACAATAAACTAACCTTCTCCTTGGACATGTTAATCTGCTCTGCCTGACAAAACAATGTGTCCACTAAGAATCGGTGAACACACCTGAGAGTAGGATGAATGATAATGTTGTTCCTATCCATCGAGTGTCTCACCTTCTTGATGATGGTGCACCAAAACTGAGTATCCTCCATGATATCAAGCTCCTTGGCTTGTGGGTCCAATGTGGCCCTGATCGTCGTAGTGTCCTACCCAAAGGGTGCGTAAAGATTTTCTACTATCATCTCCCGAGAGACATCATCCATGTGAAAACGGATATACCTCTCGCTTGGCTCATCATCTCTCATACTGCAAAAATGCACTATAAAGAGGAACTCCAAAGTGTATTGCCTATGGTGAGGGCACTCTTAACCAGAAATCCCCCAGGTCCCCCTTTAGAGAGGAGGAAACGGACTGGCTGGCTCAACCCTGGAGTTTCTAATGCCGCCCCATCAATGAAGCCGGCCTCTTGCATATGTCCCACATCTCCTCATACGCCCTTGTGATCAGGGTCAAGCCTATGAATCGATCTGGAATTAGTGGTGTTGGCTCGGGAGCCGGAGGTGGAGGGTCGGAAAGACCCGCCCTCTGAGGAACTCTCGGCCTCTTCTTCGGAGCCATGGATATCAAAATAGCAAATAATTTCAAATGCACAAGGATATAAAAAAAATGTAACTTCACCATAGAAATTATCCCAAAAAAATGTTGAACATATAACGACAAACATCCAAACACCATTATAGAGTTTTAGCAATTACAGTTACAATGATGTAGT
>JAUOBV010223507.1:0-11725 GCA_032360425.1 Rubia occidens
TTGAAGATGTTGGACTTGGGGGAATGAAATGATCATATATTCCATTAATTTGGATTCCTACCTCCCATTTTTTAGTGTTGTTGGGGTGACATTTTGTACAAATTCCTCGTGAATATTCCTTGTTGATATTTGTACAAATTCCTACAATTTTCTTCTCAAAGAACAAGACTTGCACCTTAAAGGTGGAAGGAATAACAACATTAATAAATAGGGTATATAAAAATAGAGAAAGTCTCACGAAAAACAGTTTTTCCTTAAACTCATGGACAGTGTAATGTACTCTTTACTATAAATGTTGTAATTTTTTAATATAAAATTTAAATATTATATTTTAAAAGTTAAAACAAGTAATAATGTTTATTTGAATGTGAAAATATAAAAATAGATAATGTAAAATTTGTGTTTTTAAAATTTAAAATTTAGTATGTGGTTTAACAAAACAGTGTATAAGGTAAAAAAAATAATAATAAGTGGACTATCCATAAGCTTATGGATAGGGCGCCTGTCAGGAGACTCACTCATACAAATATAACCATATATACTTTAAAAAGGTACACATATAACCTTGAGATAATTTTTGGTGCAAAAATAACCCTAAATACTTTACATAAGTGGAAATATAACCCTAAAGACTATATTCCGGCATTGACTAGCCAAATTTGACGATTGACCGATCAGAAATAACCAAAATGGCCTTTGGACCAAATACGAAAATTGAAAAGAATAAAATGCCCTTTGCCCACCACCACCTCCACTCCTCCACCACCTCTGGCGTCGCCGCATCTCCGCCGATGCTGCCTCCTCTGTTACTATCTCTGGGCAAAGGGATGATTTCTGTGCAGCGTTTTTGTTTCTTTTGAGTTGCTGTGGATACTTACTAATGATTTGGAACATGAGCAGTTGTTGTTTTCGCACGATGATGCTTTTGAATTGAATCAGTGGTGTGGATACTTATTAATGATTTGGAACATGGTAGTTGTTGTTTTAGTACAATGATGCTTAAACGTTGGATGAGTAGTTTTTGTGCTTTGTGGCGATGGTGTAGTTTTGGTTGTGCATTACCTATCAACCAACCAACAATGTTAACTGAGTGTCGTGCTCCTTTTAAATGGCTACGCATTGAAAAGCCGTAATGAGTTGTGATCATCAACTGTGCTCTTAACAATCCAGGTCGATTAATGAAACATTCTCTGCGCTGCTTTGGTTGTGATTAATGAAACATTCAATGTACACAAGTTAACATACGATTGCATCGACGCATTTTGAGGTTTTAATCAGTGCATCAACACATTTTGAGGCTTCAATCAGTGAATAGCACCAATAATTATCCGAATGCTAACATCCAATACGAGACAATGTTAGAAGCAAAACCAACAAAACACAGCCAATAATCATCACCAGAATGCGTCGATGATTAGTTACGGAAAAAAAGACAAAAGGATTCTCTTTGCTCGCAAGAAGAATTGGTGATCCTACCATCGCACAACAACTTTGCTCGGATTTTCACTCACGCCAGTAACAATCTTCCGTCCATCATCTAAGCGTTGGCGGTTCATGGAAGAAGCAGCATTCTCAGCCTGGTATTTATCAGCAAAGTTGACAAACCCAAAGCTTCCATCCTCATCCCTTAATATGTAACACCTCAAAACCTCACCAAATGGTTCGAACAGCTTCACCAAATCATCTTCTTCCAGATCCAACCTCCCCTCATCATCTTCCTCTGCCAACTCTTCATCCATCTCCGCCATCATCTCCATCCACCGCTTCTCCCGAGCTGCAACTTTCTCGTCCTTCACCACTACCTTCGGCTCCGGGACACTCGCACCCAAAAATGCCAAAACGTTGCGAAGCTGCTCTAGCAATTGTAATCGGACAATCAAGATGCATATGCCCCTCTTCACCGCATTCTTTGCACCTAAACATTAGAGGCTCATAGCGTAATAATTTCTCATCTTTAATGAGGTCTTCCAGAAGCTTCTCCACCATAGAAGCTGCGGAATCCAGCGCCGCCTCAGTCTCCGCCTCCACCAAAACGTGTAAGCGTTCTCCATTCTCCGGGGGATACGGTCTGCCCCGGAGAGCAATCATGGCGCCTGTCTCTGTCTCGATTCTCTCCTGCTTGGCCCTTCCCGGCCCGATGAAGAGCTGCTTGAAGTTGTACTGCGGGTACTCATTCACCGGAATGTAAACCTTCTTCTCAAGCTTTGGTGCTGCCATCTTCTCCTGTCCGATAGTTGCACAAGAATTCTTGAATACTGAGAATGGAGTGCAGACATACCAAGGGAGTATATATAAGCGTGTAAGATCTCCTAATTCTAGAAAGTTTCGGATTTACCTAGCCATGTTTCCTTAATAGAATCAGCATTTGGTCATACGTCCATAACTGAACCCTAAAAGAATTGGTAATTGATCATACGCCCATAATTAAGCCCCAAAAAAGAATTGGTAATTGATCATACTCCACAATTAAGCCCTAAAATAGAATCAGCATTCCCTAAAAAAGAATTGGTAATTGATCATACTCCATAATTAAGCCCTAAAAAAGAACGGTAATTGATCATACTCCATAATTAACCCCTACAAAGAATCAGTAATTGATCATTCTGTCATTAAATTGTGAGTTAAACTCAAAGACATCGGTGGGAGATACTGTTTCTGTAGGTGGTTCCTTGAGAATAATTTTATACTTGGCGCATGAAAGGGAATGGAGCAATTTCACAACTTCATCATCCGTCAAATTCAGTTGCCCCGTTATTTCCAGGTAGCTCAGTCTATCTGATGCATTGAACAACAGCCTAATAAACCATTTAGTATCAGTCAGAAAAGCAAAGTGCGAAGCTTGGAATGAAATGTAAGCTCCCATTTGCCGTCATTGGACAGAAATAAACCAGAGTGCTAAGATCATACCTGAGGGGTTGTCACAATCAACTCTATAGCCTTTGCATCGAAATATCCCTTGATGTTACATGTCCCCAAAGAATCTATAAGTGTAAGTTTTTTTAGTTTAGTTTTGGTCTGAAAAAACTCACGGAACACTTCTACACACTTAACCTGTAAAAATAATTTAGGATGAAAATATGTTACATACATATGGCAAACACATCTGAGATCTTAAACAACACACGACAATAGATGGATAATAGACGTTACCATCTCGTCTGGGAGGTTAAGATTGAAGGACTTGAAACTTGACCAGCACGAAGTATCAATAACGATAACAGTCAGGCCAATGCCGGGATTTGCTTAAGAGTTGTTACTGAGATACTCCCCAAAGCTGGTTTGGTCTTCTCGAGACTAAGTCATGTCTGTAACCTGAAAATCAAAATGAATTCTGGCTAAATATAATAATTTGGTCACTTAGTGACTCTCATAAACATGAACATGATATAGCTCACCATGCCCTCCATCTTCCTTTGAAACTATAAACATGTTCATGTTTCAATTTCGTCAAAATGCTTCTTTCATGTTCATAGTTTGTACTTTTATCAAACAATAGACAACGGCCAAGTCTTCTCCTGTAGACAATTGTTACACCAAGATGTCATCAAGTGGACATATTCTGAATTTTCTCAATAGTTAAAACACACTATCTAGTTAACCAAAAAATTTACCGGTAACACTCAGCAAATATGTCCTTACTACTTATATACTCGAGCAACTTCACCACCTTTCAGACAATTCAGCATTAGTTACAACTGTCTTACTTTCTTTGTACTCATAACAAATCTGGAAGAAGCTCTAATTACCTGTTCTGATGTTTTCTCAATTGCTTCATCACTTAGTTTCTCTATCCTACCCTCTTCCAGAATATTGTCACAGAAGGTTGCAAGAACTTCAGCACTTGAGCTACCAGCAACATCTTGTTACAGAAAACTTGGAAGGCTTTCTTGAGTGACTATTATACAATATTAACAACAGACTCAATCTATTAAAAAATAATGAAGAAGCACAACAAACATGCAAGAAGACACCAACGATGTGATTCATGTAAGCCTTGTCATGTTATCCAAACAATGACAATCAGATTTCTTGTAATGGCAGTGATTCTAGCTGTGCAGATTGTGGAGGTTTATATCTTTATTTCTTACTTTGAAAGCACTGGCTATCACTTAACATATTATTTGAAAACTATCTCAGCCAACGATGTGATTCGGGTAATTAATCACCATAATTTAGCTTAGAGGTTGAACAAAGACAAAATAAGCAAACGACTAATCTAGACATTATCTTATCTTTAGCAAGCTCCAAGGAACAAGACAATTAGTTAAGATATGAAGATATTCTTCAACAAGCTTCATTGTAACATCAAATAAAAAACCATATGTTCAAAACATTCCCTACGTGTTCCAAACATTTATTTAACATAGCTAAACCTACAAAAACTTTGAACATAGCCAACATAAAAAAACTTTAACACTGAAGTAGCCTATAATGATAAACACTTACAACAGTGTGGTGTGTGTTACAGGTCGAGAATGTTACAATCAAGTAATCCACAGAACATGTTCACCCGTTCTAGCGTAATTGGAAAACCTATGACCCTGCCTCTCAATCCTCCATGCGTCGACATCACCTTAAATAATCTGAAAATCAGTTTCTACTTACATAACCACCGCGAGCAATTGCTATAAGTGAGAAAATGAGTTTACCTAAGCAAGAAATGTCTGACATCTTCGTATCGAAAGCAAAGTGATCCAATCAATTTTGTACCGTTAGGATCCGACATAAGCACGAACTCATTGTTCGTATTGCTGACGATGTACGCAGAGATGCCAGCTAGGGTTTTGGTGACGTAATCGGAGCTCATAGCAGAAGTTGTAGTAGTACGGCGGTGGCAGAGGCAGAATTGGAACTCCACTACATTGTGGAGGAGAAGGGAAGGACGAGCGGATTAAAGGCAGCATACGACGACATGCAACGATGGCTTCAATAGATGAAATCGGTGACGAACTAAGAGGTGAGTTGATTCGCAAGATTGGCACCGAGTTTGAAGGTTTGTTGTGATTGGGAGCGTGGCCTAAGCAGCCACTCGATCTCAATCCATTTGGATTATAAAATAATGAAGTCTAAGCGTTCAAAAAAAATGAAAATCTATGTCGAAGAGATTTGGATACCATTATATATTCTTCTCTTCGAGAGATACTATTTAAAAAAAAAATTACATATGGAGAGGTGAAAAGGAATGCGGGAGAAAGTAAAAATTGGGAAAATGTTTGGCAAACTTTTCAAACAGTTTTATCAAGGCATGTTTGACCACTGATAACTTTTGTTACGTGTATTAATGACATGTAAAATTTTGACATTTAGAAATTACATGTTACGAAGAATCTAACAGACTAACAGTACCTCACACGATAATATTACAACTTTTATACTGTTTGAAATTTATGATCAAAATTGGTTTGGGAAGATTGACCAAAATGTGGAGTATTATTCTTTCTTAGTGTATCCACCTTTTTTCTTTTTTACTATAAAAAAGGACACCTTACAATTTGATGCACATATATCAGGAATTTTTATACTAAAGAAATGCAATAAGTTTCACAAATGTTGAAAATATTCTTAATTGCCAATAATTAAATAGGACACATATTTATGAATAATACAGAAAATATTTTCTAAATATTTATCATACATTATAATTATAATATACAGAATGAAAATTACATAACTTATAAATATAGAAAATTTGAAGAGTATAGTTTTGCTAATATGCTTTTATCATGTTAAAAAACCCTTTTTTCGTATTAAAGTGCAACACTTCTAAAGTGTTACATGATTCTCTAAACTTGTAACACTTTTTAAAAAAGTGTTGCATCTTATCTAAAAACTGTAACACTTATTAGAAAAGTGTTAAATTAGAATAATTATGTAACATTTATTTTCAAGTGTTACATTTTTTTCATAGATTGTAACATTTTAAACCAGTGTTACAAGTAAAGTATTACAATAGGTTTATTCTGTAGTAGTGTGTCTAGATCGTGACAGATAAAATGGATAATTAAAAATGGACCATGACCCAATCCGATTCATTTATTGACGAGCCACGTATGGGTTGGCTTAATTGCGGTTCAGATTGAAATCCACTCAACCCACTTGTCGAAATTATCTAAACTCGAGGGTTGAAAACCACTTAACCCTCGAATGAGTTGAAATATAAAATTCTAAGTTTCTTAGTACTCCCCCATTTCAGTAAAAATGGTATAATTTCTTTTTTTTATCCATCCCAACAAAAATGGCTTGATTTGAAAATCACCCAAAATGACTAAGGAATATGCTGTTAAATTTTCATAATATTTTCTTTAACTTTAACAACTTTCATACTGGATCCACTGCTTTCAAAAAAATATCCATTTTTTTCACAATCATTCTCCGTCACAAAAGAGCGATACAAAAGCAATTCAGCTATTTTTTCCGGAACGGGAATAACATTTTATTTGGTTCAAAACTCGACACATAAGCAATAAATTAGCCTCGGATGGAAAAGTAGCGCGTAACATAAAGTAATGAGTATATCAAACAAGGCAAACTCTTGGGAAAGACCGTTTTTCCATAACCTTATGAAAAGACGGGGTTTAATTATAATAATAAAAGGTAAAATGTCTAAGTTGCAGTATTAAAGTTTTATTATACAGCATGTAGTAGTCATAAAGTTTATAACTCGATTCATACAACCCAAATTTTTTATCTTAATTTGTTCTAATTTAAATTTTAAACCTTGGTCTTTCCATAGTTATGGAAAGACCGTCTTTCAAGAGACGCACTCATAAAACAATAAGATATATGAGATAAATGAAATTAAGATGAATATAATTAAATATTAATCCACAATGTATCTATAATAATTGGGCATGATTATCATTAGTACCCTTCAATTCTAACGTAATACTAGTGTTCCTCCTGAGAAAGTGGCTATACCAATTGGCAGATTTCCTGGGACTTCTTCTCAAAGTTTTACGGTCTACAGCATAAAGCCCAAACCTTAACCCATACCCGGTTGCCCATTCATAATCATCCATCAGAGTCCAGATAAAATACCCTCGCACATCAGCCCCATTCCTGTCAAACAAATAATTCCAATTATTCAATATAATAGCGAATTCAGAATTATAAAATTATATATATATATATATAAATAAATGCATGTGAACGTTCAATTAATTTATGGATTATCTAAAAAAAAAGAAGGGTCACTAGCAAAAGCAAGATTCTTTTATTATTTTTTTGTTTGGGTAGCACGTGTTATTTTTTATAACTAAGTGAATCCACCACTAAATGTAGATAAAATTTATAATTTAAATTTTCTTGAAATAATATTTTTATTCAATGATTTTTTTATTGAAATTTAACATGATATTAAAGATTAGATTGAGTTATTTGTGTCCCTGATGTTATGAATTTCTTGTTTAGTTGGTCTCTATGTTTGTAGGTGAGAGGATGTTAAAATATCCCTCATCAATATATTAGAGGGATATAAAAAAAAGTGTTTGGATGCTCATATTTTACAAAAGTTTGGCATATTTTTCAGTTTTCTATGTTTTCTAATATTATCGCTTTTTTATGGTAAAAATTAAATCATTCTCTATCACGTACCTATTAAATTATATATATTTTGTTCACTCAATTATTTCCATCATTTAAACTCTCATAAAATATAACATATAAATTTGGCGTGTCAAATACAGGAAAACAAAAGTATAAATATGGTACTATAGTTTTTGTTTACCTGATAGATCGTGCCAAAGATGAAATGTAGGCCTTGTGGTATTCAACTCGCTTGACATCGTCATGCTGCAAATCATCGCTCCCATCTTCTTGATTTGGCTCGGCATAACCTGTATTCAGACATCAAATTCACAATGATTGATCAATAATATTATACCATGAAAACGCATGATTAATCCTATTTTGATTTTACACAAAATCCGGTATAATCGCAACGTTAACCATATTATGTGGAATTCAATCTGCGAATATTTGAACAACCCTACTAAAAACCTTTTAAAAAGAAAAAAGAAAAGAAAACCTCTTTCGGGATAATTTTTCAATGAAATATTAGCAAAAACTATTTAAATCATGCAGTCCATAATAGAAGATGATGATTTCTTGTGAGACAGTCTAAAATTTAGGCAGGGTCTTTCTACAAAACTTAACACAAAACTTATTCATCCCTAATTTTATTTGTAACTTTTAAAAAGAACTCCATCATAGTCAAAATATTTAATAATTGCATAATAATCACTGTCTAAACTTTAGGCGGCATAAAACAGGAATGTGTGTAAAGGAAATACTAAATGCATACCATTTTCAGTGATAAACATAGGTTTGTTGTTGTAACGGTTCTTTAAGTAATCCACCAGTTCACCCATTCCTCTAGGGACGACGTAACATCCAACCATTGCGGTCTGTTTCATAAACAAAAATAATAAAGTCTTTAATTTTCCGTTTATCAAGAATTAATCTTAAAAAATTAAAACTAAACAAACATAAATTATATGAATGGATACCGGTTCTCCGATCAAAACACCGTCTCGATTTGTAGTGATGATAAGACGATTGCTCAAAGACCCGTCGCGCCAAATACAACTCGAATCAGAGCAATCACAGTCGGAACTGTTAGTGCATGCATGAGCGTAGAGAGCTCCGTAATGGTTTATTCCAATGAAGTCGGCGCTTTCCATTAGCATTTGTTTTTCCTCCGGGGTGAATCCCGGCAACGCATTCCCCCGGAAGTGGCGCATTTCCACCGGATACTCGCCGAACACCACCGGATCGAATGTCCTGTAATATTCAATATTCCATACTACTATTAGTCTACGAATTACTAATTGTTGGGCCTGCTAGTGGTATCAGGGTCATGATTCATGTTCGGGGTTTGATGGGAAAGTTTCTCTTTTGTGCCATTGAAAGATTGTTCGAGTATAAGATTCATTTTTACATTCTAAAATAGGCAATGAACCATTCCTCCCAAAATTGAGAGGTATGAGTTTCATTCACCTCAAAATCATTTCAAAAATACATTGCCTATTTTAGAATGTAAAAATGATTATTATTAGAATATATTTGAATAAATCTCTTTTATAATTTATAAGCCAGATTATAATAAACTTTGAAATATTGAACCTACCACGCCGCATTAAAAGCCAAAGCAAGACTTGCAGCCTCCTTGTCAGCGGGAGTATCAGTTAATGGTTCGAACATGAAAATGTTGGCCACAATTCCTATCACGCCACCTTGTTCCGCCTTTATAAATGGACACACAAACCAAACGTTACGTTAGATTTATATTTTCTCAAGTCCCCAAATATATTAGTATGTAAACAAATTTGAGATTGATTTTACTTGCAATATATATTTCTTTTGTACTACTAGCTGTGTAGATCCAGGAAAAAAAATAGTATGCGTAGGTGGGGATGAGGGGTGGAGCAAGAAAATCTTTATGACGGGGATAAATAAATAATTTTTAATGAAATAATATTTATTAAAAGTAATTTTATTTAATCTGATAGAGTTGAAGGGTAATTTTTTTTAAATGCTAGCAAACATAAATAACTACTATAAACCACCTCCAAGACATGAGAAAATTGATTTTTCTTATATCACTTCGTAAGTTTTATTGATCTCTTATCTAACATACCAAACTTCTTCACGTAAAAAGTTTCTACTATAGATTTGTCACTTGCTATTATGAATGTTATTTTCAATTAATTTAGTTCCTTTTACTTTGATATTGGATAACTAGTAACGCTTTGAATGGTACATTCTGTTCGAGCTTCCGTTCTTTTCGTCTTGTTTAAATTTAACAGAACTAAAATCAAGCAAACTAAATCATGATGTAAATAACGTAACATATCATTTCAGATAAGTTGAAATGCAGTTCAATTGAAAATAACAGGTAATCAGTTGCTTACCTGAAATTGTTGATGGTATAGTTTAGATGCTTTGGCATGAGAGAGCAACATGTTGTGCATTGCAATGAGGGGTTCGATGATGGAATTTCCGGTCATGCAATTGCCGGATGGCTTGGAGCAGTGAGCCGGTGGATACATCCCTATCTCGAATGCCATTTTGGACACTAAATTAGGTTCGTTGATTGTGATCCAATGCTTCACCCGATCTCCAAAGTGCTTGAAGCATGTCTCCGCATAATGCACAAAGTCCTCCCTAGTACCATACCAATTGTTATTAATTAGGTGCAAAACATGATGTAATCAGTGGCGGAACCAAAAATATATTAGAGGGTGGCGGAACCAGAAATATATTTGAGGGGTTGAATTATATTGATTAAAAAAACAAAACTTCTTCTTCCATAAAATTCTAAAAAGAAGAGGGACGGAGTAAAAATAAAAATTCCCTTACCTACAGGAACTGAGCAGGGGCGGCCGCCGGCTCATCCTCTCAGTTCGGCCACTCGATATAATCAATGCTCTTAAACCACTTTGTGTGTGTTCGAACTAGTGCTATCTTTGTTAAATATAAGAAAGTTGTTATAGCTAATGCCATTTTTTCCCAACTATTAGGGGCGGTTAGGGTGGGCATCTTGATCTACGGGTTGGGTCAGATTATGTCAGGCCAAATTTTACTTATATACATTTTGAGCTGACATTTTTACGTGACTTAATCCAATTAGATTTAAATTCCTAATCGATTCAATTAGTCATTTTCACCACTCAGACCTATTTGAATCTTAACTCTGACCCCAAAATTGAATAGCTGTATAAGTATAAATATTATTGAGTGATACATTGTTAGATTCGTTATAACTTATATTTTCATAATATCAACTTTTTACAAGTTTTAATTATTCTTAATTAAAATATATTAAGGATCAAACATTGTTTAAGTCAACTGATGAAAGTCAAAGTATGCGGGAATACAATTTTAAATTCTAAATGCCATATGGCGAATATTTTAGTGCTTAACACAAATGTTATGTGTCGACATTCAATTAGCCATCGGGTAAACTAGACAACACTCTTGCCAATGTACTTTCTCCGTTTTTCAATTTATGACATCATAGGTTTAGCTGCTTGAATTTATGTGAAGAAAATGAACTGATATAATTGAATGTAGAAAGTAAAAAATCAACGAGTGCATGAAATTGAAGGAATCTTGCCAAAAATGGAAAGAATTCCAAATAAAAGAAAATATTCATTTATAGTAAGTGTGTCATAAATAACAATACAGAGTGAGTACAAATTCTAAACAAAAATTTAAAATATGATACTCCTTCCGTTCCAGTTTAATCAGTACACTTTAACTTTTGATAATTGACTCAAATAATGTTTGACAATTAATACATGTATGTAACTATGTACAATTTATTTAAAAATTAGTATTATGAAAATACACACTAAGATGAATTTAACACTATGTCACATGATAATAGCCTTACTTATATATCATGAGAATTTTATAGTTTGAAATATGATACTCCCTTTGTTCAAGCTTAATCTGGACACTTTAACGTTTGACAGTTGACTCAAAAAATGTTTGATCATTAATATCTTTAACTATGTACAATTAAAAATTATAAAAATTAGCATTATGAAAGTACACATTAAGACAAATCTAACACTATGTAATATGATAATAGCTTTACTTATATATCATTAGAATTTTATAGTTTAAATTAGTCAATTTTGACTAAATGAATAGTACAAGTGCAGTTTAACCTGGGACAGAGGGAGTATAATTTTTAATTTAACTAAGTATTAAATTATTG
>JAUOBV010223612.1:0-11724 GCA_032360425.1 Rubia occidens
GCAAATATTCCCCGAACGTTAGTTTATATTGTTAATTCTCGTGATCAATTGTATGCTAGTAGATGTTAGTACAAACTCCCCCCAATGACTATTTACACAACACTGTTTATTCCTAACACATTGTCGGATTGATGACTCAACCGCGATTGTGTTTAGTTGATTATTAGATTCCTAACATCTCTGTGGACAATCTCGGTACTTGTCACTATATACCATTTTTGGTAGTATAGTAGTAGGAACGGGAGCAACATATAAATTTCTATCTTTGATCCCTAACAGTCCTCCTCTCTGGTATTAGTGGATCTCCCGCGGTTCATTAATTAACAATGCTCGGGAGGGATGGGTCAAGTGAAGATCGTTTAAAAGAATGATAGTAGATCAAAGACCATTGAACTTAATGGTAGCAGATCAAAGGAAGTGAAAGAAGAAAGAAAGAAAAGGAGAAAAAACTTCAAGGCAATCAAAAATGTTCATTAGGCACACTATGATATTACATGGACCGTGGAACAAGAACTGTCCGCAATTGAACTTCCGTGTCGGCTCAGGATATGTTGATAACATTCTAAAGAAAGAACCATGCACGATTCATCCCCAAAGTCACCGGCATGGTTCGTGCCGACCTCTTGACTAGGGTTTTCACCGGTTAGTTTTTAGCTTTCCCTCTCTTCCCACTATAAACAATGGTCCTTATCCATTAATTTTATAGGGAGGCGGATCTGAATAGTTTAGAACCTTTTTTCTCTCTATGTTCATTCGTATCACTTCATTCATGGCATTTTAACTCATAAATTCCATAGGTTTGATTCTTGTAGATTAATTTATGACCTGGGAGCATTTGTAAGCATGTATTAACTCTTGATTTGGGAGACTCTTAGATTCATTTTAATTTTGATGCAATTTTTATCATACTTAATTTGTTCTCATGCTTCTTTCTTTGATTATGTGAAGAATGAGATTAAAATTACACTTAGTTTAATTCTTTGTATGATCGGGAATAAATTGGGGGTATTACGTTTCTATGTTAGTTTGGTTAAGGGATGTAACCATGAGGTTTTTGAAGACACATGTGCCCCGAATTAGATTATAGGTAGTCCCGTGTTTATTATTTTTCATAGGATAAGCAGGGTCATTTGGAAAATGGGTCAGGTGATATTATTTACTCCATTGGGGTCGTAGGATAGTGCTTGAAGGTCATAACCAGAGTTTGTAGCAACTAAGTGGGGAATAACTCTAGAGTTATCATGAGCTACTAATGTCCTAAGTATCACAAGATGGTTTAGGATGTGTATTCATGGTGTAGGTCACAGTGACCTATACTAGTCTTAGGTTTGATTTACCGTGTGCGTTCACGGGTTTATTAACCCTGAGAGTGATGGCTAGAGGTGGTAGTGAAAGTGAACCTCTAGCTATACATGGGGGAGGTGAGATTTTGAGAAGAGGGAAAAACCGTGGTGTGAAAGACCCAGAGAGTTCCCGGAAAATCAACGTCTCTGCATCGTGTGATATAATTCACTAAATAGAATTATGTATCTTATATGTGAATACGAACCAAGAATCAAATCTTATATTTAATCATGTGATGCGAATGCCCCCAAGGTCCGTTTATACTCTCTTTATCTCATTATTGTAGTTTATGCTCATAATTGGTAGATCAATAATTTCATAACAAAAGCCCCTCATATTTTCTACTCCTGACATACATTGAGGTGATTCCGATGTGTGAACTTTGTGATCCCATCTTTTGAACCCCTAGTTCTCTATGGGATCTACATCGTGAATACCCATCCTAAACCCATCTTGTGCCACCTAAGACATTAGTAGCTCATTATAACTCTAGGACATTCCCCGCCTAGTTGCTACAAAATCAGGATATAACCTTTAGCCATTATCCTATAACCCCTAATCGGCCAATAACATCATCCGACCCAATTGCCAAATAACCCTGCTTATTGTCCACAAAATAAACCAACACGCGACAACTTCTATTACCAACTCGAGCATATGTGTCTTCAATGACCTCATGGTTAACACCCCACATCCCTATAAACATAGAAACGTAATACTTCCCATTTCATTCCCGACCCTATCACTAAATCGTACAAAGAACTAAACTCGGTGTAAATCCTAATCTCATTCATCACAAAATTATAGCAAGAAGCATAAGAAAAAATTAAGCATGATATCTATAGCATAAAATATAGTCTAAATAATCATAAAGTTAGTACATGCTTGCAAATGCTCCCTGATCTGTACTTGGAAGCATGTGTTAACCTATTAAGTTAACACATTTATTAGTATCTGATCCGCACATCGCGAGGTCGTTAAAACCATCAACCTCTTTATGGAAGATAGGATTAACCCGAGGAGCGCTTGGAAAACCAAAGATAGAATTTATAATGCTGCTCCATTCTTACTACTAAGCTACAAAAAAAGTAGATAGCGGTAAGCTGGGTCCGTCCACAGAGATGTTAAGACCTGAAAGGTTAACTAAACACAGGCGCAATCGGGTCGTCAATCCGATCACGTATTAGGAATAACTAGTATGACAAAACATGGGTTTTTAGGGGATTTTATCTAACGCCTACAATCATAAAAAAGTAAACTATATAGAACTGGCACTCGGGATATTTGCATTACATGATCGGTAGTATATTTCGATCCCAGATTCTATCAAGTACAAGATGTATAAATCTATCCTAATGCGTATGCCACATGGTGTGGTCGATTGTCAACTTTTCCCCCTCTCTATCACATAAGGGTGCACTTGTATTCTTCTACCGACACCACCTTCGTAATTAGAGGTGTAACAATGGCCTTTCTTGTTGTGCAGATCTGATTCTTCCCCCATAAGATTATGTCCTTGGCACTCCACTATGAGTGCTTCTCCCTAGAACATTAGAGGTAGAAGGATAGACACCTTATCTTTGACTCTAAGATTGCAATTACATAGGTTGAATTACATTAACCCTAGTTCGCTACTAAGCTATCTCTATCCATAACCTTTCGAGCCCCAGCCCAGCTAACTAGTGTATGGTCATCAGAACGTTGACTCGGTGACCCATATGCATACACCCATATGTTCTCGGACTATTGCTTTCCCTATTACATCTAGCTTTCACTCCCCAGGGTATGTCAATAAATGCTCCAAAATGAAAGTAGACTAAGATGTATGCCAACATAGTGTAACAATCATGAAATTAGCAAGGAAAAAATCAACATATTGTTCATAAGCATAAAAGGATGGAAAGATATTATAATCTCACAAAATATCTACCAAGTCATGACTACAAACATTAATTCCCAAGCTATATCACTGCTCCTAAGCATTGAACCCAAAAATTCATTGGATTCAATGGTCTTGGGTAAAACTAAAAGAATTAAACTAAGAGAGAAGGGTTATCCCTTTCTCTCTCAACCTACTCTTAGGAAAAACTAGGAGAATGAAAATAAAACTATCTAACATAAATCCTAGCACATATAGGCAGATGGGATCCTATTTATAATAGATAGAATTGGGCCTTAAAAGGCTCAAAAAGAGGGCCTTAAACCCTGGTAGTCGCTGAGCATGGGCCATGCTATAGCACACAGCCTGTGTTGCCCAACCTGGCATAGCTCGTGGTCATGTCACGAGCCGCCAACTGGGTGCTAGTCTTGGCCATCTTGAGCACTCAGTCGCGCTGTTCATTGTAGGCCACTGACCTGGCGGTGTTTCCTGATGAGTTAAACGACATAGTCTGTTTAGATCAATGTGGACCGTCGGTTGGAAGTTTAATTTCCATTTCTGAAATGTGCAAGCCGTATACAACTTTGCGGGCCACCGACTGGGAGTTGATTTCTTGAAAGATGATGGCACGAGTGTGCAAAACTTTTTGGATGGTTATTGAACATTTGAAATTGGTTTGGCATGGGCCGTGTAGAACGACATGACCTGTGCCCATACTTAGCTGGCACGGACCGTGCTGATCCTTGAGACCTGTGTCAAAAGAACTTAGTACCATTGTGGTAACTAACATGACCCGTGTAGTTTTACACAGCTGTGCCAGTTCCTCCTTTGTCGATCTAAAACTCCTCCTTCGGGCTTGTTTCCATCTACTTTCACGTTTTAACACGTGGCCTTTAGTCTATTACCATTCTTGCGAATGGTCATCTACTATTTACCACCGCCCTTAAAGATTACCTTCTAATGTGCACCTTTATGCATGCATTAGCAGATGCATTTGACACATTTATAATCATCTTTTTTAGGTTGATTGCTAGTTTTAGTTAGGTTTACATGAGAAAGGGTTTAGACGACCATTTTTGGTTTTCTTGTCTAAATTCCAAAGTTTTGTAGACTTAATTGAAACTAATAGACACTTTGTATTCACAGGAACCTTAATATTTCTTTTTTAATCTCTTTCGTAGGTTGCTCGTGAGCACTTTTTCATCAACTTTTTGAAAAAGGCCATTTGCAAGGGTGGTAGAAGATATTTGATGGCCATTTGCAAGGATGGTAGAAGATATTTGATGGCCATTTCCAAGGATGGTAGAAGATATTTGATGGCCATTTCCAAGGATGGTAGAAGTTATCGAAGGATATTCACGAGGATGGTATTATATTTAAGGCCACGGACTCCAAAGCATGGTAGTAGATAGACTTGGAACCAATAAAAGGCGGATTCAAAGTTCAAGATGGCCAAGGAAGAAGCAGAAGGATTATTTTCCGAGAGTTGCACGGAGTTATGGGAATTATCTGAGAAGAATCAACCCTTGAGGGTGGAACCATTAATTCTTTATTCTCGAGCACTATAAAATAGACTATAAGAACTCTCAAATTGGACCAGCAGTTCTTCCGTAGCGGAGAAAGAAAGTCAGCAGGCTGAACAGGCCAAGGCCAGCACGAGGCTAGCCCAACCGTTAGGGAGGCAGGTTAGCACAGGCCATGCCAGCACTCAGCATGGACCATGCCAAGCAGCACATGTCGTGCTAGAGTCCTCCTGCATGGAATGTGCCAAGACCTGCTGGCCGTGTCCCATGTCTTCATTCCACTCCAAAATATGGCTAAGTATGGGTGCGGACCATTCTGTTTCACACGGTCCGCATTGTTTCAAGTCACTAATGCTAAGACCAGCACACGATGTGTGAAGAATGATACTTCCCGTGCCATTTTACTGAGAAAAATGAGGTTCCAGCCAACGGCCGACACCGAACGACATGGGATGCGTGCTCAAAAGATTAAAAAAATAGAGTTCCAACCGGTGACCCATGTCGGGTGACACGACTGGAGCCAACACGAAGCACACGGTCCATGCCAGGTAGAGAATTCCATGCTAGCATGAGACACTGACCTATACCACGCCTAGCATCCCGTGCTAGCACTAAGGGGCCTCGGCTGACACGGACCATGCCCGTGCCGTTTGTGGCTGCTAGAGTTTTTGGCCTATTTCTAGGCCTTTTCAAGGCCCAATTCCCTACTACTATATATATGGACCCTTGTCTACTAGGGTTGAAATTTATACCCACTTTTCATCTTTAACAGTAGGTTAAAGAGAGAAAATACTCTTCCTTCTCTCTAGCTTAAATTTCTTTCTTCTCTTTATTTTTCTTTTGCCCAAAAGTGTTGAATCCAATGCAATACTTAGGTTCAATGCTTAGGGAGTAGGTGACTAACTTGGGGATTGTATTTTATTCATGTATTAATGTCTATTTTGTGAGATTTCTTACATTAACCTATTTCTATGTGATTTGTGATATTATGTTGGCTTGTTCTTAATGTTCTAGTGAATTTTATGATTTTCACACTTAGTTAACACACACCAAATTCTACTTTCATGTTTCCACAATGTTGATACCCTATAGGGAGGGAAACCTAAATGCAATTGGGGTAACGATGAGTCCAGATCCAAGTAGATGTGTACACGTAGGTTGTCGCTGTTAACGTTACGATCGACCATGCACCAGTAAACTGACAACTTGGTCCAAAGGGTAGCGGGTAGAGATAGATAAAGTAGAAAATTAGGGTTAGCTTTGCAACCCTAGAGCCATCGATACGGTGCGTCACCCCCTTTTCCTTTTCAGGCCTAGGGAGAAGCATTCATGGTATAGTGCCCGGGACGTAATTACAAGAGGAAGATTCAAATATGCACAGCAGGAAGGGTTATCGTTGCACGCCCCTAATTACAGAGGTGCCACCTGTGGAAGATTACGTGCGTAACATACGTGACAGGTATGGGGAAGTGTTGACCATCGACCACTCCACATGTCATAAACATTAGAATAGGCTTATAGTTATATGTGATGAAATTGATGATCGAAATAGCATTAATCATGTTACGCAAATATTTCCCGAGTGCTAGTTTATATAGTTTATTCTTGTGACAATTTGAATGCCAGTAGTTTTAGTTATAAGCCCCATCCCTCTCCAATTTTTGTTTTACCAACACTGATTATTCCTAACACATGGTCGGATTGATGACCCGATCACAGTTGTGCATAATTAATTATTAGATTCCTAAAATCTCTGTGGACGACCCCGGTACTTGCCACTATTTACCAATCTTGGCAGTATAGTAGTAGGAACGGGAGAAACAATGCAAATATCTATCTTTGACCTCACGTCCTCCTCTCGAATTAGTAGATCTCCCGTGATTTATCAGCGACGTCGGGATGGGGTGGGTCAAATATTGGCGCCGTTGCAGGGGATGTTAGTTTAAAGTTCTAGTATTCAATTCGCATAGCCTTTTAGTTGAGTTGTTAGTGTTGTTTTTCTTTTTGTTTTTAATTTGTTGGTTTTTGCTGTTGAGCTTTCGTGCTAGTATCCAGTTCCTTTTAACCCTTTTTTCTAGTGATTTTTTAGTTGGCTACTATTTTATTCCCAGTTTATTGCACACACCTATATCACGAACAAGAGATTTTTACATTATCCAGTAGAATACACAAGTGGTAGGGGACGAAGGAAGAAGAGATCTAGACCGGAAGTTCCACAAGAACCAATTTCAATAGTTGTATAGAACAAAGAAATGGTGGAGAATAACCGCATTTTTAGGGAGTTTGTGGATCCAAATTTTAAGAATTAACTCCTTTGTATCATCTTCCCACCCCTTCCACCCAATGTGATGTGTGAACTCAAAAGCGGTATGATCCATTGCTTGCTGACGTTCTATGAAATGGTTGGTGAAGATCCGAACAAGCATCTTTAGGAATTCCACCTAGTTTATACCAACATGAAGCTGGCAGAAGTCTCAGAGGAAGATTACAATTTGAGGGCGTTTATTTTCTGACTTTAAGATTTGGACAAAGATTGGTTGTACTATCTCCTGCTCGGTTGCATCACCTCTTGGATTGATATGAAGCACAGATTTCTCAAGAAATAATTTCCAGCTTTGAAGTCTGCGAGGTTGAAAAATAAACTCTCCAATATCTCTCAATTCGCTAATGAATCCCTCTACGAGTATTGGGAGCAGTTCAAGAGGTTATTGGCGAGCTGTCAAGGTGAGAGACTTGGTTTACTATTTCTTTGAAGGGTTGTTTGATGATGACGTGTATGGTGAACATCGCTTGCAATAGTTCAATTTAGCTATAGCATCCAAGATCTCATCCCGATCTGACTTGTATAAAACGACGTTGTTATTGGAAACCCTTCTTCTCTCGGGCAGGTTGAGATTGTCCACCTCGGTTGTACCCTTGAGTTTTCTCCACACACCAAAGGAAGTTAGGGTGATTTTGGTATCAAGGATTGAAGGTATTTGCATAGGGGTCTTGACTATCTCTGACTTGGTTCCCTCGAAACCCTTGTTGTTGCCCCCTAGCAAATTGTCGCCTATTCCACCATTGTAGTCCAATGCTTTCACCTCTTTAAAATCATCCATCACTTGTGGGAAAGTATTAGTAGGATGATCAAGACTACATATGTCATAAACCTTAACTTGGTGGAATCTCCCCTTCCTCAATTCCTACATCATCGAGGCAAGTTCTTGAACTTCCTCTTCCAATTTGAGAGATTGAGCCTACTCATCCAATGTCTTCAGTCGGGATCTAGTGCCAAATTTCCTTGTCACGTTTACCATTTATTCAAACAATGCCATTGCATCCTTCAGACTCTTGTTGGCTATGGAAGCATTTCATGCAGCGTTATCCATTATCATGTTTTCGTTGCAAAGCCTTTCGAAGAAATAATACACCAAGTCGCCTTCTATGAATGAGTGGTAAGAAAAACTCACCAAAAATCTTATAAACCTCTTCTAATACTCCTAAAGGGACTCATTTACCATTTGGGATATGTTGGAAAACTGTTTCTTGAGACCCACAGACTTGGAAGCCAGAAAGTACTTTTCAAGGAACTTCCGTTTCATATCTATCCAAGAAGTGATAAATCTGGTCAGAAGATAGTATAGCCAATCCTTGGCTGCATCCCGCGGCAAGAAAGTAAAGGATCTCAAGTTGTAATCTTCTTCTAAAACTCCGGGTGGCTTCATATTGGTGCACACTAGTTGAAACTCCAACAAATGCTTGTTCACGTCTTCACCGGCCATCCCATGGAAAGTTGGCAAACATTGGATCATGTTTCTCTTAAGCTTACAATTTATATTTTGTGGCAAAGGTGGGAATACAATACATAGGGGTTGATTCTCCAAGGGTGCGATTGTCCTCCTACAGTCTTCTCAGCTACAAAATTGGCTCTTTTAGAACCCCTACTCTAGCTCTCCTCCTCCTCCTTCTTCAATTACTTGTGTTTTTCATTATATAGTGTAGAGTTCCTTGGTTTTGTGGCATAACTATGCACTATAAATTAGGAACTAAACAATAATCAACTAGAAAGTAACACTAGCACAAGGATTAGAAGTACATGGATCACTATCACAAAGGCTCAACAGCATAAACAAACTCAGGAAAACAAAAACAAAATAAAAAAACACTAACTACACAATTAACAAGCTATACAAGTTAATGATTAAACCTACCGTTGGGTCTCCAGAGTTGTCATCCGCGAATCCACCCACGATGACATCTTTGTGGACGATCCATAAAGTGTCACCCTTACCTTCACCCTCTTTGCTCACCATGGAGAGAGTATGTCTATCCTTAGCTAATGTTGAGTCCTTAGTTATGTATTCAACTCTAGGAGGTGGTCTAGGGGGTTTTAAGTCCTCACCATCATCCATAGACCTTTGCAAGTTAGTGAGCATAGAGAAATAGTCCAAAATCGAAATGTCATCACTAAACTCATGCATATCATAGGTATCATCAACATGTTCATCACAATTAAAGATCAAGACATAATTCGTCTTATCGCTCTCATCATTCTCATTGAGATCATCAAGGCACTCATTAAGGTATTCATCATCACAAGTCATGCAAGAGTCATCATGTTGAACAAGTTCATTACATAGAGATATATCATTTCACATAAGGGAGGAAATAGGTGAACTATGCTTAAATTTATAAATCTCAAATCCCACCTTATCAACATCATCCTTTAGGGTTAGTGTTCCCAAGTGAACATCTATTTTAGTCCTTGATGTTTTTAGGAAAGGTCTCCCCAACAAAACTGGGGGTGCACCATCATCGTGCACTACGCCAAGGACATAGAAGTCCACTGGAAACAATAAGTTTCCTACCTTAACCATGAGATCCTTGACTATAGCTCTAGGGCTAGCTTGTGAACGATCAGCTAGTTGAACAATAGCCCTAGTGTCTCTTAGCATACCTATGTCAAGGTTCTCATAAAGGCTTAAAGGAACCACAGTGATAGATTCACCTAAATCAATTATGGAATTTTTTACCAATTTACCACCTAAGGAAATAAGGATAAAAAATGTTGTGGGATCATCACACTTTTTAGAAATGTTCTTATGAGCTAAGATGGCTACTCCCTCAATTTTCAATTGACCTACTTTCTTAGTTAGTTTGATCCTTCTTTTAGTGCTTTTTTTTCCAAAAATTTAGCATAAGAGGGAACTTTCTCAATCACATCAAGCATATGAATGCCAACCTCGACCTTCTCAAAGACTTTGTGAATATGAGCTTCATTGGTTGCCACCTTAATCCTTCCCTGTAGAGCACTAGGAAACGGCAGAGGACGGATCTCCATTGCCTCAGTAGTGGGAAGCTCCTACGAGGGCTCATCTTCAACAACCATCTCTTGTTCTTCAAAATTGGTCTTGTTGCTTTCCATAATTAGACCATCTTCTTGCACAATCTCTTTCTCGTCCTCGTGTACCTCTTTCCCACTTCTCTACTTAAATGTACTCACATTCTGTGGATTTACCTTGGGTTGGGATGATAACTTTTCGGATTCTCTAGCCTTAAGTCGGCTCACCGAAGTGGTAAGTTGGTCGACTTGAACATAGAGATTCTTCATACTTATAATGTCTCAAGTGTCAAACTCCTCAATTTCTCTCCTTGTCCACTCTACGAACACATTGTTCTTCTTCTTAATTGAACTATTCCATCTAGGATCTCCTCCCGGTCTGACTTGTAATAAGCATCATTGTTGTTTGAAGGCCTTTCTCCCATTGGGTAGGGTTGAGGTTGAGGTTTTGTCCACCTCGATTTTACCCTTAATTCTCTTCATACCAATTGAGGTTTGGGTGATTACAGTATTAAGGATTAAAGATATTTGCATAGGGGTCTTGTCTATCTCCAGCTTGATTCCCTCAGGACCCTTGATATTTCCCCTTAGAATGTTTTTGTTTTCTACCATTAATTTCCAAAGCCTTCATTTTTTCAAAGTATTCAACCACTTGTGGACAAATTTCTGTAGGATGGTCAATACTACAAATGCCACACACCCTGACTTATTGAGCTCTCCCCTTCATAAATTATTTCATCATTCAGGCAAGCGCTTGAACTTGCGCTTCCAACTTAGGAGACTGAGAGGGCTCATCTAATGTCTTCACACAGGATCAAGTGCCAAATTGTCTTGTTACGTTAGCCATTTCTTCAAACAATGCCATTGTATCCTTGGGGCTCTTGTTGGCTCTGGACCCATTGCACGCCGCATTGACCATTCTCATAGCCTCGTCACAAAAGAATTCAAAGAGTACTCCAAGTCACCTTCTTTAAATTGATGGCAGGTGAAACTCGCTAACAATCCCTTAAACCTTTCCCAATACTCATAAAGGGACTCGTTCGCATTCAAAATGTTAGAAAGATGCTTCTTTAGACCCACAGACTTGGAAGCCGGAACGTCTTTTTCAAGAAACCTCTGTTTCATGTCCAAGCAAGAAGTGATACACCACGGCAGAAGATAATATAGCCAATGCAGTGAGAAAGGAAAGGACCCCGATTTGTAATATTCTTCTAAAACTCCAGGTGGCTTCATGTTGGTGTATACTATGTGAAACTCCTACAAATTCTTGTTTGAGTCTTCACCGACCATCCTATGGAAGGTAGGTTGGTAATGGAATATGCCGCTCTTAAACTCACAAGTCACATTCGATGATAAATGTAGGAATACAATGCATAGGGATTGATTCTCCAAGTTCGTAGCCATCATCTCCCTACGTGTATGATTGTCCTCCGCTATCTCTATAGACTCGTCAACTACTACAATCAGTCCTTGTGAAACCTCTACCCTAGCTCTCCTTCTTCTCTTCCTCTAACCACCTGCGTTACCGGTAGGTAGTGTAAAGTTCCTAAGTTTGTGGTATGTACCCTAAACTAGAAACTAGATAATAGCACAAACACTAGCAAAAAATATTAGGAGTAACTGGATAGCTATCACAAAGGATCAACAGAAAAAAC
>JAUOBV010223717.1:7564-19657 GCA_032360425.1 Rubia occidens
GTGTAGATTACTATCAAATTGACAAGTCAAATAAAAATAAGATGATCTTATGCAAGAGAGAAACTTCTCAACATGTTGGTCCCTAAAAGTTTCTAAGGAAATGGCTAATCCTAATCGTAAAATTTCATTAAAGTCAACAGCATAACAATCGAGCATCTTCCCTTTGGAACGTAAAACTTCATACCTATTTTGAGCACTAATAGAAACAAATTTTACATTGTCATACCCGGGATTGTTTATAGTGGATCTAGAGGAAGGAATATGTTATGAACCTCCTCTTTCTATTTATGAGAGTGGGAGCAGCTAATTGTATCTCCGAGGTCAGAAAGGTGTGGAGGATTTTGTAATTTTTTTGGAATGAGGATTTCATTCGATTTCGGGCTTTATTTTCCTTAAATATAGAGTATCTGAGAGTCTGGAAGACAATTCAGCCCCTATTATTGAAGAGCCAAATTACCCTTTCCGAGTTCAGAAAGTGTCATTAGGCACTTCAATAACAAGGGTCGAATCATCTTCCGGACATGGAACCGATTGACATCTGAAAAAATGCTACGGTTTCTTTTCTCCTGAGCCAGCCCGAAAATGGGGAACAAGCTCATAACCAATATTTTCAAATAAAAAAAAATCGATCAGCTCCATTGATCGAATGGAGACGACCGTCTTCCGATCTAGTAACAGTTTTGTGTCCATTTTTTAAAGAGTGGATCCACTTTCAAACTCCGAAATTTGTCCGCTCCAATGGTAATTTTTATATCCTTAAGCATTTTCATGAAACGTAAGTCCAATTATTGAAATTCATGAAATAAACTAACACCTTGTATTTATGAAATAAACTTCATATTTTATATTCATGACAGAAACACCAATTCTTAAATTTCACCAAAATATAAAGTAGATAATCCGAGCAAATTACAAAAAAGCATTTATCGTACTAAGGATAGAAATATAACATTGTTAGAAATTTTTTTTCCAAAATCTCCATAAGACCCTAGAACATGCGATCAATGTCCTCATCAAGATTTGCTTCCTCTTGGTTTGCACCATCCTCCACCTCTTCCTCACTTGCAAAAAAATGGCTTGAAGTTTGGTGATTTTCATCCTCGGTCAGTACAAGATGGATTCCCCCCGAGATTCCATAAAACCTTGTTGCGATACCTCTACTTTAGTCAACATCTTATCGGTTTTCTCCGTGTCGCCAAGAACTCAATTCAAATACTGGCCAATTCGACTCTTCCAACTGCTCCCTGAACCTGTCAACACAAGCAAATTAAAATCACATTTTTCATAAATCCAAACTAAATATTAAAAATCTTCATAAACTATTTTTACACATATGAGAAGATGAACCCTCAGCTCGATCAAGATCTTCATCCCCGTCCCTTTTTGCATTTTTTTAGGCTTGACCTCGAATCATGCGTTGCTCACATCTACCGTCGAAGGTAATATGCAAATGCTTATGTTGGATCCACGCCATATTATAGTACTCCAATCGAGGAGGAAAATATTGGGGAAGGACTCTGACTTTCTTCATCGCAGCCATAATCAATCCATCGTAGGATAAAACCTTCTTCTTCTTCTTATTCGTGGCCTTGAGCATGCTCATAAGGATTGTTAACCCAAGGTTTATCTTCACCCCTCCATCATGTAGAAGAAGAGCATCAAATTAACTATGGTTAGCCCACATGTGTGCCCACCCATAGGCAACACATTCAAGCATGCCCACCCGCCCCCTCCCGACGTCGTTAATAAATCACGGGACATCCACTAATTAAAACAAGAAAGGCAAGTGAGTGAAAGATTGAAATTTATAATGTTGCTCCCATTCCTATTACTATGCCATGAAGATTAGTAGATAGTGGCAAGTACCGGGGTCATCCAGGGAGATGTTAGGAATCTAATAATTAACTACGCACAACCGTGATCGGGTTGTCAATTCGATCGCATGTTGGGAATTATCAATATTGGTAAAACAAGCATTTGGGGTTTGGCTAACAACTAAATAACCTGCAATTGATCAAAATAATAAATAATAACTTGGGAAATATTTTCATAACATGATTAATGATGTTTCATTCCATGATTCATCACATATAAGAACTATAACCCTATTCTAGTGTTTGTGATATGTGGTGCAAACGATGGTCAAAATTTCCCCTTGTCTTTCACGTAAGGGTGCGTGTATAAAATATTCCATCGGCCTCACCTTCGTAACTAGGGGAGTCCAATAATTACAATGGCTCATTACACATGTCTGATTCTCTCCCGTGAGATTAAATCCCGGGTGGAACACTACGAATGCTCTACCCCTAGGCCAATAGACGCAAAGGAAGTAGGCATCTTATCGATGGCTCTAGAGTCGTAAAGATAACCCCAGTTTGCTCCTTTAGCTATCTCTACCCGTGAACCTTTAAAACAACATGCCGGATTAGTTCTACATGGTTGATTGTAACGTTAACTCAGTAACCTATGGGCACACACCCACATAGATTCGAACCTATTATTTCCCTAAGCGCATATACGTTTCCTTCCCCAGTGGCCATCAATAGTTCATCAACATGAATGTATGCTATTGTGTGTGATAACTAAGTGTGACAATCATGCAATTCCCAATGACATGAAGAACAAACAAATATAATAATCACAAAACACATAGAAATAGGTATTACTAAGAAATATAACAAATCAAGCATTAATACATGAATACAAATATAATCCCCAAGTTAATTAACTATTCCCTAAGGAAAATATTGAGTTACATGCCATAGATCTAGAAAAATAAGGGAAAGAAAAGAAAAGAAAAGAGAAGGAAAAGAGAATAAGAAGAACCCTAGAGAGAGAATTGTCCTCTTTCTTCATACCTACATGGAAGAAAATTCTACATTATGCCTACTTGGTTCACCATTGAACACTAAAAGCTCCTATATATAGAAGCAGGAAATTGGGCCCTGAAAAAGCCCAAACTAGGACAAAAACATTGCAGCAGAAAGTTGAGCTGTCATTGGAAAATGACACCGTCTGTGAAACCTCGTGTAAGTCGAGTTGTGCACCATTGGATGGTTCATGCAGCCTCGTGTAGTATGAGGCATGCGGCATGACACGGTACATGAAACCACATGCAAGTGCAGGCCACATTGACCGATCCGTGCAACCTCGAGCAAGTGCGGTCGATGCAACCTCGTGCTGGTGAGGGCTGAACATATCGAGACGGTCCTTG
Source organism: Rubia occidens (assembly GCA_032360425.1). Taxonomy (NCBI): domain Eukaryota; kingdom Viridiplantae; phylum Streptophyta; class Magnoliopsida; order Gentianales; family Rubiaceae; genus Rubia; species Rubia occidens. The sequence continues at coordinate 10,779 of JAUOBV010223717.1, forward strand.
CACCCTCGTGCTGGTACAGTCTGTACTGACCAACACGACCCTTGCAGCCTCATGTTGGTGTGGAGTGCACTGACCATCACGGGACGCCCAGTGGTGTTGGTCTTGAATTTATAATTTTCAAGCCCAATTTTATTTGGCCAACCGATTACTAGAATGACTTTTTTTTGCTCAAAAACTCAGAGTGGACCGTGTCATTTTTCACATCCTTTAGGCTTGTCTTTGCATTTTGGGACTTGAAATGATACGGTCCATGTAAGGGTTGTTGCACAGTCCGTGTAAATTTGCACAGGCCGTGCGAGGCTGGAATGACTCGTACAAGGATTTGTGTGCACCCGTCGGCCGACGGTTGGTTTGTAGTTTGTTTACACTGCTATGGATAAACCGCTGATCCAATTTGAGAGTTCTTTTAGTAGATTTTATGGTGCTCAAGAAGACAAATCCAACGGTGCCACCGATAAAGGATGATTTCCCTGAACTCAATGCAACCCTTGGATTAAAATTTCTCCACTTATTTGACTTCCTTCTTCAACTCTTCTATCTTCTACCACATTTTGAAACATAGCCTTTGTTCCTCAACCGTCCTTGTGAATGACCTTCTACTATCTACAACCACCCTTGTGGATGTCCTTCGATGGTCTATGCCGAAGTACTCATGAGAAACCTACTAATAAGCACAAAAAAGAAGATCAAGGCACTCATGTGGACATACTATCCATTAGATCCAATCAAGTCTAAAAAACACGGGATTTAGATAAGAAAACCAACAATGGTCATCTAAACCATTTTAATGTAAACCTAACTAAAACTGGCAATCAACCAAGCAAAACTTGATTATAAATATGTCAAATACATTGGTTAACACATGCATAAAGGCGTACATCAATTCCCCGACACTAAAACATTTACTCATCCACGAGTAAAAAAATGACAAAAAGATCCAAGAGGAATGTATCTTGCGAAGAGAAGTTAACTGATGCCTTCAACTTATTCCCAAGCTACCCTAGTTCCCCCATAATATTTTAGGAATCTCACAACTCTCACTCTCACTGAAGATGCTAAATTAACCTATCCAACCAAAATACATATAGAAAATTGGAAAAAAGGCAAAGTAAAATGAAAAGTGATAAACTAGCTAACTACACCCAAGAAGCTTCTGAAGACAATCCAAGAGATGTTAATGAAGAAACCGCTAAAGATGGCCAAAAAATGTTCAATTTTTTCCAATTTCTCGCAATTTTCTCATTTTTCCTCGGAGCCCTTTTTGGTTTTCATCCTAGCATTCACACATGTTGAGCTCCCTTCTCACCTTTTTCCACACGGCCTCTCATTTTTACCCTTGTTTTAAAACCTTGCGGGGCATGGCCTCTCATTTTCACCTAGGTCTTTGGACCTATCTGGGCCTTCTTCCCATTGTTGCCAAAGTTTCCCTTTCGGGTTTCCTACTTAGCCAAGTATGTATTTTTTTCTTTTTTCAAAATTTAAAAAAATTTAAAAATGCTCTTAGAAGTGCTATTAGCTACATAAAAACAACTAATAAGTGCTTTCTAATCCACCTCCTCACAAAAAAAATCTTGAATTGTCCTTAATTCATCTACACAATCATAGAACATATGTCAAGGGAAGGAAATATGAGAGCACTCACAAAGAAAAATGAACAATAAAATACACCCTTGGGGGCACAATCATGGAATTTAATGAACATTCTACCGTCACGGTAATATACTACCACTAACCTCTAAAAAATCAGGTTCAATCACAACTACTATCATGCATCACATATCAAATAAATAATTGAATCAAAATGGAGAGTTACCTCTTAGGTTTCGATGTGTTTGTTTCAAGGGTTTAGAGAGTTAGTAGGTTTGGGTGGTATTTTAGTGGTGGTAGGGAAGAAATTGTGATTGGGATGTAGGAAGGTAAGTGAAATTCACGGGTCGTGTACGTCTACACGTTCCATGAATTTAGGGGTTTGGTTCTCCTCCCTGTCCACCATTTTGAGCTTCACGACCATAAACATCTACATGGCTCGTGAGTTGGACTCTTCCTAAACCTTGTTGCTTGCTTTCCTCCAAAAACCACTTGCTTCCTACAAAACAAACATGCACACCAAGTGTAATAGTGTTCCAAAACCAAAAGTTAAGTTGGAAAACACATCAAAAACATTGAACATCTATAACACAACGCAATGGGAAATCTTTCCTCCCCCACACTTACAATATACACATTCCTCAAATAAGAAACATGTTATGAAAAGAAGGGGAGGTAAACAAAATGATAGGAAATCACAACTCCCAATGCATTGTTCCCACCTCAATATCCTCAAATCTACACCAGCATAAATCTAGAATCAAGCCATTACAAATCAACACTAAACCCGTATCAATAAACATCCACACACAAAAAATAACTATTGTATGGTCCTAGGTTGTGTATTTGGTTGTTTTTGAGGTGGTGGTGTGCAGTGGTGTGTAATGGTTTGGGGTAAGAATTGCAGGAAAATGTGAGAAATATTTTTTTCAAAGAAAGACAAACTAATCTAATTTTTCAAAGTTCGAGTTGCCTCTAGAGAAACACTGTATATTTAACATCGTCGGAACAACCCTAATGTTATTCATATGGAGTGGTTTGTACCCCACCACCATAGGTAACAAAAATGGAGAGGTGGGGATATCAATCTTCTAAGAGAAAGATCTAGTAGAGAAAGAGTCAACCTTAGAAGAATTATGTGGTTTGGAAGCTTAGCATATTCAATTCGCTTCTCTAAGGTCTCCTCTATGGGTTCCAAAAATGTGAGAGTTGGTTCAATAGGTGGAGGTTGAGCTAAAAATATGTAATATGATGAATTCGGTATAATCACCCCTTCCTCAACTTTTTCTCTCTCAACAAACCACTACTCATTCCCTTTGGATTCATCTACCAAAATCTCAAATTCATCTAGGGAAGGTTCATTTTCAGAATATTGGGTTTCTAGTTGGCTCACCATTTCAATCAAATCTTTCATTTTCCCCTAAACTTTCTCAATGCTTGAGAAAAATTGAGTTCCCAAATCTCTTATTTCTCTATGAAATTGTGGTTGTAGTAACTCACTACTCTTGGTCACATTAGCTATAGCTTGCAAAAGTTATCCACAATCCGATTTGGGAAATAATCCTATGGATTGGTTTTGGGGTAAAGTATAAGTTGGTGAATGCCAACTATAAAACCTAAAGTTTTGGTTTCCCGATGCATTTCCATATCACGAATTCGCGTAACCACTAAACCTTGATTTGAGATAATCGTGGTATGGGTACCAATCTTAATCCCATAGACCTTGGGAACTAACAACTCCTTCCTCACTCTAATATTCGCTCATCCAAGAGAAAGATTCCGTAAGGTGGTCACAATGACATATCCTACAAAATATCACTCGTTGAGCCTCTCTTCTCCACATTTTTTCATGACACACTTCTATACAATGGATGCCTCGAAGGATCGAAAATATTGAAGGCTACGTTGCAGTTGATGAATGTGAAAACTAAGTATTCCTATAGTGATGTAAGGCTTTCCAATTTGTTGAAAGTGTTGAAAAATACTTCCATTTGTCAATAAGCTACTAGAAATGGTATCTGAGGCAAAAAAGGTACAGTGTCCGATGGGAATGGATTATGTAAATATACATGCTTGTCAGAATGATTGTATCTTGTATAGGGGAGATAACTTGAATTAGGAGGAATACCCTTAATGAAATGCTCCAAGGTTCAAACAGAAGGAGGTGGATGTTGATGGAGAAATTGCAAATCGACAGACGAAGAATGTTCCTGTTAATGTTGTTTGGCATCTACCTATTATTCCCCAATCGAGAAGATTGTTTGATAATACTAAGGATTCAAAAAATTGAGTTACAGTGGTTAATCCTGAAGTTATTAGCTGCCTAGATAATGGTAATAGTGAAAAAGATAGTTGCGTAGTCTCCCATCTTAAGGAAAGAGCAACGTAACTTAAGGCTTGGGTTGTGCACCAATGGAGTAGACTTGTTTGGTAATATGACCAACAATTATAGTTTGTGGCCAGTAATGGTAATTATTTACAACTTACCCCTATGGTTGTGCTTGAAAATGAAGTACATATTGTTATTTCTAATGATCTACATTCTAAAGAAATAGGGAAATGGGATTGATGCGTACCTATTCCCCCTTATGGATGACCTTAAAAAGCTGTGAAATCCTGGAATGAAGATGTATGATGGGTTTTGGAAGGAGTTGTTTGATTTTAGAGCCATGTAGTTTTGCACCGTTAATGACTTTCCCGCACATGGAAACATGTCTAGCTATTCATTTAAAGTTCACAGGGCATGCCCCTTTTGTTTGGAAGGAACAGATTATTGTTGAGGCTGTGTATCTTAGGCACCAGAGATAGCTTTCAAAAACTCATTGGTGGAGGAATCGAGGTGTTAAATTCAATGGTAAGGTAGAATTGGCACCCCTCCTCCCGCATTAACAGGTGCTTCAATCTCATGCATATTGTGAGATTTACATAATAACTTTAGCAAGAGGAAGAGGAAACCTAAGGTTTCCAATATTTGAAGAAGTGTTTAATCTTTTTCAAACTAACGTATTGGGAGATCCTTGATATATATTTAGACGTATATTTAGACGTGATGCATATTGAAAAGAATGTATGTGACAGTTCTGTTGGTACTTTGATGAATATCTCGGTTAAGACAAAGGATGGAGTGAAGTCTAAGAAAGATATGGTTGAAATGGGATTAGACCTGATTTGGCCCCAAAGGTGCACGGATCCAAGACGTACTTACATACAACTTGCTACACAGTTTCAGAAGTAGAGAAATATTTTATATGTTCCAACCTAAAAGGTATGGATGTCCCAATGGGATACTATTTTTGGGTCAGCAATCTATTATCCGATGAGGGATTGAGACAGGGAAGTATCAAATCACACAATTCACATTGAATTATTCAAAAACAATTCACAATTTTGATCAGATCTATCTTTCCAACTCACGTAAGGAAGTGAATTACCTGGTTGTGTTGCTTCATCAAGGCATTTTTGTAAAGAGATTGGGCATCGGAAATTGGAGGAACTATAGGAGGAAATATTTATCGTATCGTGAGAGTTGGAGATGTATTTCCCTCGTTCATTTTTTTACATCCTGGTGCACTTGTTTTTTTATGGTTTACTAGAAATATTGATATGTGGTATTGTTTATCTTGGATGTATTTATCCCTTCGAGATGCGTATGAAGATATTCAAGGGTTATTTGAAAAATCAATATCACTCGGATGCCAGTATTGTTCAAAGGCATGTGACTGAGGAGGTGGTAGAATACCGCATGGGATTCTTATAAATTAAGAGTCGGTTGGTGTTCCAAAATATCGTTATGTAGACATAGTGGGTGGCACAAGTTTGCAAAAATGAACAGCTAGGATATTAACCCTAATGAGTTGATGAAAGTACACTTATATATCTTGAAAAATTAAGATGTGGTTCACCCTTTCATGGACATGCACATGTTAAATTAATTCTAATTACCATGATGATAGTAATAATAATTAAGAATGAACAATAATAATAACAATTTTCATACCTGATCATTGGAAATGAGTGGTGGGGGAAGGATGGCCAACTGTGGAGGTCGATGGATTTTCATCAGGCCTTAGGGTGGAGGTCGCATCAAGATTTCCCTTGGGGACGTTGCGATCAATCCAAAACCCCGTCTTCCCATACCATTGATTTTGGCCGAAGTACTTCCCATCATAGTACCACGAATTGATCTTCTCTGTAGATTAGATGGGAACATTCTACTTGTTCAGAAGGGAAGTGATGATGTAGCCATAGGGCAGGGTCCGACTCTTTGTGGCGAGTGACACCGTTTGCATCTCCTGGATAATGGTGTAACCAAGGTCTACTACTTTCTTCTCCACAATGTGGTAGTGAATAGGTCCCTGTTGATCATAGGCTCTAAAGAATGGCTAGCTCAAATCAGGATATGGACAATGATATTGTACATCATCCTCTCTTCAAGGTCTAAGATATCAATCTTGAGGTCTCTTGGATTGATGATGTCTTTGCCCACTTTGATCTTGAAGTATTTCTCCACCATATGGTTGTGGTTAAATGCCCAGACTTATCCTTCTCGTTAACCCTATGAGGCCACGAGTCTCAGAAGTAAAGGTGGAGTCATTCAACCGGTGGTCGTTGATCAAGGTACTTTTTAGAATCAAGTTCACCCTTCACTCAAGTGTTTTAGTTGTCGACACTGAGGAAAGTAAAATTTGAGTAGAACTCTTTCACCTCCAGGTCATACGTTGGTTGGTAGAGGCAATTCAACCACTCCATTCCTGAAGGTTTGAAGGGCTCTATGAATACGTTAAGGTCGAGTAGTTCCACACCATGGAGCTTGATGGCCCTCACCTCCTTAATCCGCCTTTTCCTCACTATTTGAAAATTCTTCTCATTTCCCTCTTCGAAGAAGCCTTTTTTGTGGTGATGGAAGGGCGTCTATGGCCTTCACTTTCTTTGCCCATGAGGAACCCCCCCCACTGGCCTTCCCCCTGGACCTCTTGGCACTCTGCTTAACAGGAGACACCTTTGAAATAACTAAATATATAATGATCAATAAAAAAGGCAAGAATTTGATGAATTTGATGGTTCTGACTAAACTCGCATGCATGTCTCATACATTTCGACTATACCAATGAGCTATCTATGAGATCACATATTCAAATAAGTATGAATGTGCAACTTTGCAAAGCATATTGCGAAGGCTAAAATGTGAGCGACACTCAGCCGAAAGTTCAAAAAAATCAAATCTATTTATCAAATATGTACAACCCATACAACACTTAGCACACATATATGCAAAAAATAAGATGTAAAACCCTAGCAGAATTTAAAGAGATCTAAAACCTAATCAAGAAACTAAGTCAAATAAGTCCTTCAAATACAATGAAATCAACACATTGCTATCCACAGTTAAAAAAAATAAAACCATAACAAATAATGGAAAGAGGGAATGAAAAATCTTACCTTTTGAAGAGTTTTTTTTTGGATTTTTGGTTCTGTCCAAATTTTGGATATGAAAAATGATGTACATGGACTGATCGACGGTGTATGGGTTTATAAGATGCCGGTTTTGGGGTTGGATTGTGCCATTTTGTGACGGTATTTTTCCATAGGGGAGGTTTGAACGTTTGACGTCCTGGTTGGGAATGCGATTGGGTAGATCGTCGAATGTTTATATACTCATACCCATACGGTGTTGTTTAAGTCAACCATACGATTTCACACCTCATATCGCATCTAATAAGAAAAGATGAATTATTAACTGCAACGTTGCTCTTCAACCATCTTGGGCCACCCATTTATTTGGGCCCAACAATATTATATTCGAGCTTAGATCCAATTGACTTGAAATGCCACTTTCTGAAGTCACACACATAATCAATAATGTCGAAGGGTAACCGATAAAGAACTGAGGTTGTACATCATGGATACTTGGCCGAATAGGAAAATATGGCCAATTATCAAAAAAAAAATTGGGCTTGTCCAATAGTGGGTTGAAACCACATAACCTGATGCCACTACTTAATGTCAGCCTTATCGAGAAGTGGTCGACTGTCCAGCAACGTCGCCAGGGAAAGTGGCCTTATAATGTTTTCAGCCTAAAATAATTAACACACTAGCCCAAATGCCAGGCTAATAGTAATAATTTGGAAATATTTTTTAGTAGTATAGTAAAGGATAAATAAATGGAATCATGAAAAAAATTACATGGGCTAACTATAATTGGACTTCAAAATCTCCAAAATTGAACGCTTCATGATCAAACCATAATTCATGTTATAGTGGTTAACATTCGTAGCTTGTATCCCAAACATTGTGCAAGTGGTATAACTAATTACTTTTCGGTATCAAATGAGATCGGCTATGACTGCCCATCTATAATCTTAACCATAGAACAGGTCTTTCTCAAACCCTTAATCATGTAATAGGGTTGACTATTTTTTGTATTAAAAGGAAAACCATATGGAATTCCTAGAACTGATATATTTTGGCCTTCGAGATCGGCTATTACTGGCCTTCAAAAATGTTAACCATCAAACGGGTAATGTTCGAACCATTACTATAGTAATAGGGTGTAGTATTCATGGGCTTAATGGGAAAACCCTATGTAACTGCTAGAAATGGTATCTTTTGGCCTTGAATAATATAGACTATAACTGGTCCTTAAAAATCTTAACCATCGAATGGAAAATGTTCGAACTATTACTCTAGTAATCAGGTTAACTATGTGTGGGCTTATAGGGAAAACCCTATGTAATTGCTAGAATTGATATCTTTTGTACTTGAAGAACATTTACTATAGCCATCGCTTAACAATCTTAAACATAAAATGGGTAATGTTTGAACCATTAATCTAGTAATAGGATTGGCTATTAATGGGCTTAATGGGAAAACCCTATGTAATTGCTTGAACTGATATAATTTGGCCTAGAATAACATCGACTATAACTGCCTCTCAACAATCGGTAATGTTCAAACTGTTACTCTAGTAATGGGCTTGACTATACGTGGGCTTAGCAGGAATACCCTATGTAATGTCTAGAAGTGATATCTTGTGACCTTGAATAACATCGGCTATAACTACCCTTTAAGAACTTTCACCATCGAACGGGTAATGTTTAAACCATTACTCTTGTAATAGGGTTGACTGTCTTTAGGATTAAAGGGAAAAACCTATCTAATTTCTAGAACTGATATTTTTTAGTGACCAGCCCCTCCTGGCATTGTAAACTCAAGAGTTGAACTATTAAGGATTAAAGACAAAATTTGTATTATTTCTCCCGTTCCAATTATTATGATTCCTATGCAGTAGATAG
>JAUOBV010223718.1:0-11723 GCA_032360425.1 Rubia occidens
TGAGTTATTTGGTTCTACTTTAGGATCATGTAAGAACGTTAAGCTCGTGCTTTTGATGAAATGGAAAGCTACATTACTTCTTCTGCAGGGTGGTATAGTAGGTTTGATGAACAGTTCACCGTGAATACCTGGTTGCATATTCAGAATGACAACCTTCGTACTGAGTTTGACCGCCTTGACTCTTGCGTGCATGAGCTTAAGAAGGCTTGTGTTAACTAGAAAGATAAACTCCAAACCCTTTCATCATCATCTTGTGGTTCCACTAGCCGTGAAGATCTAGCTATGAATATCGGTGGCAGAGAATTAGTTTCTCTGAGTCCGTCAGGTCTCATATCCATCAACTACAAGATGAGATACGTAACGAAGAGGATACGAACAAAAGCTATCAAGAAATAGTTGACCTTATGAGTATGCAACTTGATCACTGAGAATTCTACCCTATAACTTATTTTAAGGTTTACTATGCCAAGTATCTTGATCATATGGAATGAAGCGGTTGAACACTCCATCCATCTATTTGCATATGAAATGACTCTATGGTCATATTGTATCAGAGGAGTATCAAGCTGAGCAATCCTGCCGCTGTGTTGGTTCTTCCTCTGATGGATCATCTCGCTCATTAAGGCATCGATAGTTCTCTTTTATTTGCTGTAATAATTTATTGAAGAATGTCTCAAGTACTATCCTCATATTTCTATTTTGTTTTAGCCTTTTGTATTCGAAGGGTTTCCTTTATAAAATGTCATATTTCATTTTTTAAATGCGTTCATGCTTGCATCTTTGCAAAAAATTTCCATCCCCACAATTGGTGCCAATGATGTCGTATTCTAGACTAGGCATAGTGGTTGATTTTCACCGTGTAGCCAATATGAATCTGCAAGAAAGATCCCGGAAATGATTCTAAGAAAGAGCTCCGACGATCAGGTCAGTTCCTTCCGTAAGAGAATTGGTATTTCTTTGTTAAGTGTTACTTATATGAGGTAGTGTTGCACTCCTTGTATTTATTAATGGACTATAGTCATGGCTCTGCATTCCTATTGTGGTTGCTATAAACTTAGTTCGTGGCTAAGTCTTGAATGTGGCTTCCACCTTTATCGATTCGTGGATTATTCCGTTTGGACATGATTCTGCCTTTCTTAGTTCTTGGTTGAGTGTTCTTGGGCCTGACTCTGTATTTATCAGTTCGTGGCTGAGCCTTCGGCTGAGCTTAAAGGCTTAAAGCTTCTAGTCTATGGGCTAGGTATGCACCAAATGAAATGTGGGATTTTATTTTGACCTCACATTTATTTGTCATCAGTGTTATTATTATGTTAAAGATCATGATATTGTAGCTCTTTGTTTGTTACATTTTGTTCTTTACATATGTGCATTTATATTCGTCGGAATTCAAGTTGCTGGATTGGGACTATGCACTATACATTTTCTGAAATAGGGCGGTAGGAGATGGAAACCGTGTATGAGAGTTAATGAATTGAAATATCATTTATGGTTATGGTTTGGCGCATACAGAAAGCTTGCAAATTTGCTTGCACGGGATTACTTGGACGCTATATTACAGAGTGTTTTTTGAGTACGTAATGCCAACAACTTAAATTCCAATGAATATGGACCCAATGCAGGTTACAAATATTTACATGTGAAGAAGACATTTTAGCAAAATTGGAGCACTTTTAGACATGCGAATCCTTAGAGTGAGCCAAGTTGAGTTTTCAACCAAGGCAGATTGTTTGTAGCTTAGTTTGGATCTTAATACAATATAAAACCAAAGTGAAAATTTTCATTAATGAATGGAATGACTAGGATGTGTACTCTCCTTGCCCTTGATCATTTACCTTCTTCAGCAAATTGCGGGCTATGTCTACAATGACATAACTGCGGCGTAGGTTGGTTGGGTTGGTTGCTATATGTTAAGCGTATTTCACCTTTTGTCGTGAGAAAGGTTGATTTGCACCAACAAACATGTGTTTCCTAATGTGTTTGACGCATTTATTAGTAGCTTTTGTATGGTTGATTGCTAGGTTTAATAGGGTTTACATCACAAGGGGTTTGGATAGCTTTTGTTGGTTTTCTTTTCTAAATCCTTCGTTTGGGGGATTATTTAGACCTAATGGATGCTATGTCCTTAAGAGCATCGAGATCTTATTTTATGAGATTCATTGTAGATCACTCGTAAGCACTTCAGAGTAGAAGGCCATTTGCAAGAATGGTAGTAGATGTTTGAAGAACAATCGCAAGTATGGTAGTAGACCAAAGCCCACACGCTTAATCATGGTAGTAGATGGACATGAGCCGAAGATAAAAGAGTTGAAACCTGGACAACTTAGAAGACTGGAATGACCGTTCTCTTTTACATGGCCGTGCCAACCAATATGGTGATGCAACTAAGTACCAGCACGTGTCATGTCCTTTTGCACGGCCCTTGCTCCATGAAGATCAAGGATTGAAGACCCATCCTATAACCTGTAACATTTTGCATGGTCGCACCTTCATAAGGGAAGGAAATATACTCCAGTCTGCGGCTTACACGGGCTGCAACTCTTAGACAACCAAAAACCCTCCGTTCGTTAGCCTGCAGGGAATTGCATGGACCCGGTGCTCAGTTGGCTAGAAAATCATGTTCGGCCAACCACCCGTGCACTTTTTCAAGGGCAGTGTGTTATTGCACAGCCCGTGCCGCCACATCAGCCTAGGGTTTTTCTAGCTTTGGGACTCTTTAAGGCCCATTTCCTACCTATTATAGAAATATCGTATGTCTACTATGGTTTATTAGTTATAAAGAGAAGCATTAGTTATAATTTCTATTCTCCTAGTTTCTAAGATTATGTAGAGAGAGAAAAGGAATAACCCTTCTCTCTTCATTTAATATTTCCTAGTTTTGGCCAAGGGGATTGAATCAAAGTAAAATTGGGTTCAACTATTAGAGAGTAGTTTATTTTCTTAGGGATATAATTTGTATTCATAACTTGGTAGAGATTTAATGAGATTCTAGGTCTCCTTATCCATTAGTGTTTATGAAATATCATGCTTGCTCTAATCTTTGTGTTCTTGTGAAATGCATGTTATATATTCAATGATACACAATAGTTATATGTTTCTTGTAAAGTGCTAGGCTTGTTGCCCTTGGGAGTGTCCGATTAGGATATGCGGGATTGCAGGTCCCAACTATGTGAGTGTTTGTACATAGATCGTGAGCACTGAATGCACACGAATGTATGCCTAATTTACACTAGGTCAGGAACCCCGATAGATAAAGCATGATAGTTTGTAGCAACTAAGGTTGCAGTTTGGTGAACATTATCATTCAACCCTAGAGTCATCATGAGATCCTGATCCATTTTCCTTTATAGGCCTGGGGAGAAGCGTTCATAGTGGATGCATGCCTGAGATGTAAGTCTTTAGGGGAAAGAAGAGTGTGTAATGGTTGAACGGTTTAACGTACTTTCCTAATTATGGAGGTGGTGTTGATATAATAGATGTGGGCACCGTTGTGTGAGAGACTTTGGGAAATGTATACTATTAACCACACTATGTGACATAAACAATGAGATAGGATTATACGTCTTGTATTTGATAGAAGATAGGATCAAATCATATACTGGTCATGCTACGTAAATAGTCCCAAGTCTTAGCTAAATATAGTTATATTTTATTATTTTGCATGTTCAGTAGTTTATAAATAAAACCCCCTAAAACCTTGTCTACAACACTAGCTATTCCTGACACACGATCAGAGTGACACCTGATAATGAGTGTTACGTGGTTAGCTTTTGAATCCTAGCATCTCTGTTGATGACCCCAGACTGGGCACTAACTACTCTTTGGTTGTTTGTAGTGATTACAGGATAAACAATATAAATTTCTAACTTTCATCTCGCAACGCTCCACGGGTTAGTAGATCTCCTATGAAAAGGCAAGTTCATCATGTGGAGTGCAGATCAAATTTTGGTGCCACTGCCGGGGATGCTAGTTTAAAATTTTAATTTTGAACATGCATTACTAGTTGGTAGAGTAGTTAGTGTTGCTTTTTGTTTGTAGCTTTAGTTGCTTATTGTGTTGAGCTTTTTTCATAGTCATTCTTGTTACTTCGAATCTATTAGCAGTGTTTTCTTTTGGGACTGGTAGAGTGTAGTTTCTTGTTTATGCTACATACTCGTACCACAAAGTTAGGAACTTTACACTATCTAACAGAAAATGTAGGTGATAGGAGAAGGAGAAGGAGAAGGAGGAGAACTAGAAGAGATATTTTACAAGGGCCAACCATTTTCTTTGAAGAAAGAGTTGATATGGTGAAAGACAACATGAAGCTTAGAGAGTTGATGGCTCCAAATTAAGAGAATCAACCCTTTGCATTGTCTTCTTGCGTTTTCCACCTACTGTCACTTGCGAGCTGAAGAGCTGCATGATCCAATGCTTGCGCACTTTCCACGGGATGACCGAAGAGGATCCCAACAAACACTTGTCGGAATATCATTTGGTTTGCACCAGTATGAAACCACCGGGAATGTGTGGGGAGGACTACAATCTGTGGTCATTTACTTATTCACTGCAAGACGTGGCTAGGGATTGGATCTATTACCTCCCATAGGGCTGCATCATTTCCTAGGTAAACATGAAGCGTAGTTTTCTTAAGAAATACTTCCTAACTTCAAATTTCGCAAGTTTGAAGAAACAACTGTCCAATATTTTTCAACTGGTGAACGAGTCCATATATAAGTACCAGGAGAGGTTCGAGCGGCTATTTTCTAGATGCCTTTATTATCCATTCAAGGAAGGAACCTTGTCTATTACTTCTTTGAGCATTATATAATGATTAATGCAGCATGTAATGGTTCTATAGTAAACAAAACCCTAAAGATGTGATGACATTATTTAAGGAGATAGCTAATGGTACAAGGAAGTTTGGGACTCGATCTCGTGTGAAGACTTTATATGAGCTCACTCATTATCCCAAGCTTGAAGAGAAAGTCTAGAAACTTACTTTCACAATGAAAGATTTCATGAAATGGAGGATGCAATAAGTTAAGGTGTTCGGAATTTAAAATTTAGATCACCTAACCGACATATGTCCGCAAGTTGTGGACAACTTTGAGGAAGTGAAGCCTATAGATTTCAATGATGGGAATAAGTAGTTTTCTAGGGTGCAACAATAACATTTCCAGAGGAACCAATGAGGAGATCGACAAGAATCTCAATCAAACTCATTCAGTCCTCGATATCGCGATCACCAAACTTTCGTTCGCGCAATGAAAACCAAGGGTACAAATGAGGTGGACCACCTTTACCCTACCCGAGAAGAGAAAGACCATCCAACACCAATGCTCTATTGTATGAATTGGACCGATAGGAGATGCTTGAGGCAATTGCACAATTGGAAAAGAAGAATGATGTGTTCGCGGAGCAAATGAGAAGTGAGATTTAGGAAATCGAAAAAAAGACCTTTTCAAGTATCCCCAACCTTGAAGTCCAAGTTGGTTAACAAGCTACTTTTGTGTGCCCACTTAAGGCTAGAGAGTCCGGCAATCTACCGTCCCAACCCGAGGTGATTTCACAGAATGTGAGTGCCTTGAAATTGAGAAATGAGAAGGAGGTACATGAAGCCGAGAAGTAGTTCGTGCAACTCAAACAAGAAGAGATAGTAGTTGAGAATGATCCCTTAAAAAATCTCCCACCACCGAGGCAAGGGTAAACCCTTCACCGCCGTTCCCTAGTGCTGTGCCGAGAAGGCCTATGGTGGCAACTAAAGAAGCTCAAATATGTCAAGTCTTTGAAAAGGTTGAGGTTAGTATTCCAATTCCTGATGTCATTGAACAAAATACTTCATAAGATAAATTCTTAAAAAATGCTTGCACTAAAAGAAGGAACAACCTATTTCTTCTCTTGCATACAAAGGCATAATTTTGTGTGATGAATTTTTTCATTGTGATGATTCTTTCATGATTTACAATGATGAGTATCCTGATGAGAGTGATGAGAGGAAACACGTCTTGAGTTTTGATTGTTATAATAATGTTGATGAAACCGAAGTCATACGTGAGTGTAGTGACAATCTTTCCATTATGGATTCTATAGTCTCTAACGTGCAACGGTTGTGGAGAGTGGTGAGGACTTAAAACCTTCTCGACCACCTCTGAAACTCACGGAAAAGACTAAGGGATCAATATTATCTATGGATAGTGATTGTGATTGTGATGATGTTCTACCCAATATTTAAAACCTTGCATGTTCTATCTTCTTTGAATGAAAACTTTGTTGATTGTTGATATGCTTGATTTTTTTATGTTCCTTGTGTGACCAATAATGCTTGTTCTCCAAGTTAAAACACTAACACAGAGCGGAGAAAGAAGCGAGTTAAGGAATTGAAACATCCTAAACCCCTTCTCACCCCTCCCCCAAATCAAAAAAATGTGTCAACCATCATGAAGGACGAATGTGTTTGCTATCTATCGCCAAAGGTAAGAATTAAGCCTAAATTAATGTGGAGACCCATCCACAGGGACGTGGTTATAGGTGGAGTCATGAATGGTGATTTAAGCAACCCACTGATCCATATTCCTTAGCTTTTGAAATGTATAAATAATAAGTCATGAGGATGACATTAAAGAAAAATTCCTTTAGTAGGTTTTGAAATTTTATTTTTGAGATTTTTGAAAATTGATTGTCAAATTGGTAGTGTTTAATGGATTTTTAGTTATTGGATTTTGGGCAAGAACAGTACTATATTTGGTTTACGTGTTTTTGTGTGCAGGAAATCTTTACGAAGAATTTGAAGGAACTAGACTTGGCACGGGCTGTGCCAAGCCCCATGCCACAAGAATGACATGCGACATTCGAGCGACACAATGGCCAATAATATGGCATGAGCTTCCATATAAAATAATTTCATTCATTCATTTTCCCACACCAGAAAAAAGACCTAATCCACTTATTAGCCCAAATCTCCATAACTCCCTTGTTTTAAACCGAATTCCACAAATTTGTCCCAAAATATCCCCCTTCCAAATATGCACAAAGGCCACTACAAATTGCCTCCAGAAAAACCAAATAATTTTTCCGATTTTATGAAAAAGAGATAGGCCAATCTTCAAGTTTTTCTCCCAAAATTTGAAGATTCCTCTGCTCCAAGTGTTGGAAATAGATGGAATCCATTCTTGGAAGAGTCCTACACACTCCAAGTGCCTAAATTCATCAAATTCCATCACCAATTTCCACCTAGGTAATTGGTTCACACCCTCCCATGGTATTGAATTTTTTTTATTTTTGGACATATTAAGGACTTTGTTTGGGGGTTTCTTTGTGATTTCTGAGAATTACATTATTGTTGTGGGAAAATTTGAGTGTGGGTAGTTTGTTTGAGACTGTTTGTGGACCGTTAGTATATTGTTATTGCCTTGTGCCTTTTCTTGCTATTATTACACCACCGAGACAGAGAGCTGGCCCTAGTGTGACTTTCATGGGACAGCAGGGCCTCCGACCGAACCCAAGAAATGGAGGGGGCATCTTGTGGGGTTCCCTATCCTGGAGACTAGGTGTATGGACGAGTAGGTCCTTAATGACCATGAGCTCCATAAACCAGTCAAGGTCCTCTTGAACAGGGTCGATTTGAAGGGTTTCAAGAAGAAGTTGGCCCCCACGTACACTATAAATAAATTAGAGTTCCTCGCTACCATTAAGATGGTGGTCGATAGGAAGGCCAACAAGGTGGCAAGATTTCAATTGGGGGACGAGGCCTTTTCCATGAATTTCTAAGATATTTCCACGTGTTTTGGGAGATAGTACGTGAATGAGGTGGATGGTCATGCCAAGGATTGCTCAGGTTTTTATAATAGTACGTTCTGGCTTCCAATCGCCTGATTGCCACAGGTGAAGGAAAGAAAGAACAATGATATAGTTCATCCGACACTAAGGTATGTGGCGAGGCTACAAACTATAGTGGTGATGTGTCATGGAGAAGCCACCACTTCCACAGAGTGGGAGTGCAAGATTTTATGGTCGATTTGCACAGGGTGAGTTTTCCCTAATCTTGTGGAGTACTTCATCTCCTAGTGTTGTGATATTTCCCTGAGGAAGGTAGGAAATAGAGTAGTTGGGGGGAAGATATCAATCCTGGTTGCTCATTTTGGCCTCCCGATGGAGAAGGGTTTGCGGGAGAACCTAAAACCCCGTACACGTTCACCTTTAGAGGTTTGGTAGAGGTGATGATAATACAATTGGAGACTGGGGTGATCTACTAGCACTACAAAGGCGCCAAATTCATGTGAATCCCCCAGGCCACAAGGACCAGACTTAGATAGATGTTCACGTTTCATGATCTTCTTATACAGCTGGATTAGAGTGTACATGTAGTTCTGAGAGTCCCCCAGATTGAGCAAGATGATGAGTAGATAGATGGGGATGATAGTTACGATGGATGAGGATCATGTTCATCCAATGCCAACACCGCCACACCCCATTGACTACCAGCTCATTCACCCATCTCATATGGTTCCGTAATTTATACAGACTCCTCCAGTTGAGAAGTCATTTTTACTGATACCTTTCATGGGCCCGATTAATTTTCACAACAAGCCTTACCATTCTGTAGGGCACAATTCTAGAGGTTCACACAAGCATAACATATCTCCATACTTATATTCTTTTGGGGAACTGAGCAGGAAGAGCAGCCGTGAGCCACCAGACTTTGACATCTTTATTCATGCCTAATACCCTAGTAAAGAGAAGGATCATAGGAAGAATGATACAGAAGATGATGAAGAGGAAGCGGAATCTCCTAACAAAAATCAAGAGGAGAGTTTTTGCTGCTTTTTTAGAAGCTAACAGAGAACATCTATACAATTAGTTCTTAGCCACTGTCAAACCGAAGTCCCTAAAAATAAGTTAAAAAAAAATCAAAGCCGCGAGAGCCTTAATTATGAAGAAGAGCTGAGGGATATAGTGGTAGACGATGATGTAGATAAATCACTGGCACCTTCATGATTTCAAGATGCCAAAGGATTTCAAGTTACCTTAAAATTCCTACATTCCTATCAGTAGTCGCGATACAGAAATTGAATTGATTTGTAAGGTTTTCCGTATCTTCTTATCGGGAACAGTGATCACATGGTATGAACACTTACCAAATGGAAGTATTAGGTCTTAGGTAAGTTTCTAGACATGTTTTTGGGACACTTCTATAAGAATTAGATGTTTCCCAAAACATTAGCAGACCTAAACAACATAGCTCATCGAAGTGACAAAGTGTCGCAGATAACCACAATAAGTTCATCACTAAAAGTTTTCAAGTTCGCGATATATCGTTCCAATCCTTGTTAGATGCATTCACAGGGGGTATGCGAGCAAGAAAATTTTACAAGGAGCTCACAAAAAAACATGCCTGAAAACCTAAGGGAATTGCAAAAAAAAATGATCGAACACTATGTGTGGACTGAAATAGGAAACAACCTTAAGATCGAGCAAGAAAGAGGTGAAAAGAGAGTAATGGAGGATACACAGATAGTATTTGTAAATAAAAGGAAATGGAATATCCCTCTTAAAGGAAGAGAATCAGGAGTACAAGTCACACCATTTCAAAAAACTCCGCTAACAAAGTCGCGATAAGAAATTTGGCAAGTGAACAAAGAGTTGTTTCCTGAACCAACACCTGACAAGAGATCCATAGACTACTATTGTACCTTCAACAAGGACCACATGCATGATATCGATTATTGAAGAGATTTGAGAAGGGAAATAGAGAAGAATTTGAGGAATGACAATCTAAGCCGGTACAAGAAGGAAGAAAGTGGTAACTGGTACAATGAAGCCAACAAAAAAGTGAACTCCATGGAAAAAACTAAGGAGACTTAGCGAGCGAGGCCCCCCAAAAAAGTAATCCTATCGATACATGGATCAACCAAGCATCTATCCAATAATGCCTGGAAAACTAAGGCTAGATATTCTCCACCAGAAGAGCCTATTGATAAGATATTTCATTTGGATGAGATAATCACATTTAGCAAAGAAGGTGCAGTTCCTAATGATTTGCCTCATAATAACCCGATGGTCATTATCGCTATGATTAGAAATTCCATGGTTCATAGAGTTTTTGTGGATGATGGTAGTGCAGTCAAAATCATATTTGTTGATTTCTTTGATAAGTTAGGATTCAAATGAACTAATCCGAAGAAGTTTGTATCCTTTCTTGTAGGATTTACATGGTGAGCGAAGACACCTTTGGATAACATCTAGTTGCCAGTTACCATAGGTGAAAATGATAAAAATTATACTATCATGTGTAACTTTGTTTTCATTGATGCACTAAGTCCATTTAATGCCATCCTTGGTATACCCTGGATGAATAGAGCAAAGGCGATATGATCCCCATATCACTTAGTAATGAAGTTCCCAACTCCGGCAGGAATTACAACAACAAGGGGAAACCAGAAAATAACCAGACAGTGCATGGTTATTGCAATGAAAGCGGGAAGAAGTGCGGAGAAGATAAAAAGGTTAACACTATCTCAGATAATGGCTTACTTGGGCAGTCAGAGCATCATTTGGATCTCAGAGAAGAAGCTGAAGTTATTTTCTTGGATGAGGAAGACACTTCTAAGTGTATCAAGATAGGAAAGTACCTTTCAATTGAGCTGAAATGAGATGTCATATAAATCTTGGAAAGTGACAAAGATACATTCGCATGGAGTGTACAAAACATGGGAGGATTCAACCCAAACATTTCTACCCATTCTCTGAACATTAGCAATTTGATCAAACCAGCTAAGCAAAAGAAGCAAAGCATTGCTAGTGACAGACACAAGGAAATCGATGAGGAAGTTAGAGCGTTTATTCAGACTGGTATCCAAAAAGAGGTAATCTACCCAAAGTGGCTAGAAAACCCGGTGATGGTAAAGAAAGAAGATGCAGGACAGAGGATGTGTATAGACTTTACTGATCCAAACAAGGCATGCTCAAAAGACAGTTATCCTCTGCCTAAAATTGACCAGTTAGTAGGATCCACATCAACGTACAAAGTCCTAGCGTTATACAAAGGTTATCACCAAATACTGATGAATCCAGATGATGCAGAAAAGATGGTCTTCATAACAAACTTTGGAGTATTCTGCTATGTAAAGATGTTGTTTGGCCAAAAAAATACAGGATCAACATATCAGAGAGTGGTCGACTTTGCATTTCGCAATTAAATAGGTTAAATGTCGAAGCATCTGTTGATGACATGGTTGTCAAAAGAAAAATAATATGCCACTTTGCGTAAGAATTGAAAGAAACTTGGGATACGCTGAGTGTGATTAACATGAATCTTAATCCCAGGAAATGTAAAATTAGAGTAGGTGCAAGAAAATTCTTGGGGTACAAAGTATCCTCCAAAGGGATTGAGGCTAACCCAGAAAAAATACAAGCAATATTTAACCTTTCACAACCGTGAACAGTCAAGGAAGTACAAATATTAATGGGATCCCTAGCATTGCTTAGAATATTATTTCAAAAGCAGTTGAGAAACAATTCCCACTCTTTGAAATCCTTAAAAAAGTCAAAAAGTTTTTCTTGAACGATAAATGTCAGAAAGCGTATAAGTCATTGAAGAAACAGCTTCAAGCATTGCCAACACTAAAGTCACCAATCCTTGGAGAAACCCAACATTTGTACCTGGCGATTTCAACAAACGTAGTAAGTTCAGTTTTGGTGCGTCAAGAAGTCAAAAAATAAGTACAAGTATACTACATCAGTAGAAT